>JABJVR010047320.1:0-28121 GCA_025773905.1 Chitala chitala | reverse complement strand
CCCCCCCCCCCCACCAACTATTGTACTGGGTCCCACAGGACCTGCAGGAGTACTGTGGTAATGCGGGTCTCCCGTACAAAGGGTTAGCTTTGTTTCCAAATGCCCTTTGTGTGTGTGTGTGTGTGTGTGTGTGTGTGTGTGTGTGTAACTTATCTGTACGTGTCTGAACTTAGTAATTTGTCTCCCCACTTCATTGACCATAAATTTTACAAATGTACAACTCTCCACTCAAGTGTGTGGGGAAACGCTTCAGTTGTTTTAGCAAATTTTAAAAGTGCGTCCCTCAATACAAGCTTACAGAAAACACCAAGCATGCATAGTCCAGGTCATATTTCAGCTGTTATATCTTCTCATCATCGACTTCCTTTCCTTTGCAGGACATACATGTGCTTTGTGCTGGGTTAACTATAATCATCAGTAGACGTTAATATGTGTAGTAAAAGAATATAGCTTGGCTGGAACGAAATGATATTGTGTTCTTTCCGACTAATATGTTACAAAATAATAAGTGTGCTACACATAGACAAGTGTAAAATAGTGCAAATATAATGTGTGTGAAAAACTTATGTGAGCTGTGCTCTCAAGGCGGGTGACTCAGCAGTTCCAGTTACGGGTAGGCAGATATTCCCTTATTTAACTCCCAAGGTGACTAAAATGAGAATCGGAAACCCCTTCTGAAGCACCGAGTTCAGGCCAGAGAAATGTGGATTTAATTTTTAAAGGTACCCTAAACGCATTTATGCAGCAGGAAGCAAAAGGCTAAATATACTTTTCAAGGTCGGGTTTTACTCCGTAATTCCTAATACTTTATCATTGTGTGAGTACAGATATTGCATAATAAAGTTGTGTTTATAGACGAGGGTATACTGGTTTAAAACATAGAAAACCATGAAAAATCTGGTGTCAAGAAAGTGTACTCAAGATAGCAATACTAGTATAATATGTACTTCATTGGATCATGTTATTACTGCCAGCTGTATTCCTGCTTAGTGTTATGCAAAGCTGATAAATGCCAAATTGGAATTTTGAGAAATTGTATTGCTGGCTTAACAGACCCTGTTGTTTTTTCTGAAAATACTTATGAAATGTTTAATTGAACATAATCTTATCGTTTGTTCAGCTTCTGAAATTACCGTTCGCTACACAATACAGCAATTGTATCTAAGATGAAGAACAGAAGGGGGGGGGGGGGACCCAGCCCAGATTCAACAGATTTTCCCATTAGACATTCCATATGATTATTCGAATATTATGCATGTATGTATGCTTGTGTTGGAATGTGTGTGTATTTGAAAATAGTAATTATTTCACAGGTTTGTTCTACTCAAGAGTGCAGAATAAGGGTTTTTTTTTCTCTTTGTGGAGGTAAGCTGATAGCACAAAAATCCAGGGCATTTCTTGAGTTGAGAATACAAGAATGGCTCTTTCACCAGCCTTACCATAAAAGTGTTCATTCTCATGGCATGTGAGCAGGCTTCTGTGCTGCCAGAATTCATCTTCCCAGCAGGAGGGTTGGAGAGACGCTGCCAGTAGAGGGAAATGGAGAGAAGATGGGGGGAATCATTGATCCTAGAAGTTGGAGAGAATTGTGACATTAACCCCTTCAGGAATTAAAAAAACAACAACAACTTCAAAAGGCCAACGTTGACGAGTCTTTAAATAGCAGTGTGGTTTAGATGACTCCAGTATTGGCCTGGCTAGGTTTAAGCTAGTCTGTCTCAGCTGCAGTGTTTGCTGCCTTTATATCAAGATACAGAACGGTAGATGATGATGATGATGAAGTATCTTATGGGAAGAGTAGTTATTTGGACGACAGCAACATTGAATGCTAGTACTGCTAGCGTTGTTGTTTGACAGGCACACTTTTGGCACAGGATTAAAAAAATGTCTTTGTTTCATTAGGCTGGGTAAATTTGTATATAAGATTATTGCACTATACCAGTTTTTTTTTTAAACAAGAACTTTGGAGCTAAAATTATTGAAGGTCACCACTCCCGAGATGTGCATTGATTGCGGGTTTTTTTTTTTTTTTTTACTAAGTTTATTAGCTGCTGTTATAAGACGATTTTGATTGTGTTCAGATCATCTTACTGCTGCTTCACAAAGCGCTGGCAATACCAAACGTTTGTTCTGCTTTAAAATCACAGTGCGGACACTTCTCTGATATAAGCCGTGGAAGAATGCCCGTTAATATTAAATGTATGACACCTACCATAAACTAAGCGCAGTGAGCTAAAAGGTTCCTAATGAAAGAATCAGAACAACATTCCGAAGTTGGCTTCGGGTACTGATCTGCAAGGTCAGATTGGGATATCCCTCATGTTGTCGTTTTTATGTTCTGCAGGAAACAGATGATTACAGATACTTTGATCCAAAGATGCTCCGTGGAAGTGAGAGGTGAGAACGTCAGCCATGACTACAATGCTATTCCAGTGTCGCTTTCAGAAGAAAGCAATTCTTCATTTTAGTAGTGCTTAGAATAGCCTTGTAGCAAATGGTTGCTTAAACTTTACGAAAAGCATCCAGTTTTTTTTTTGTTGACGTGTGTTTTAATAAACGCTTTAGTTGTACTTTAATATTTCCCTAACCTTTCCCTTAAGTAATGAGGCTAGCAAAACATCAAGAAGGAATGCTACAAATTAACTAAAATGTAAAGGTTCTGCCTTTTTTATTTTCAAAACAACGCTAAATTTAGGAGATCTAAACATTGTTATGCAAGCAAATTGAGTTATCCAGCAAGTGAATTGGGTTGTTGAATGAGCTCCGTAACCCTGGGTACGGACCCTGTCTGCAGTTACAACTCTTCCTTTTTATTTTAGCTCTGTCCCAAGAAACAAGCACCCCTTTCAGGAGGTGAGTCTTGCATAACCACAGAAAAAAGCCACCGCTGGGACTTGCACTGTCTGTTCCTGTGTTTCTCAGCATGACTTGAGTACAATAATTTGAGATGTTTATATGCGTTTTAATACTTTCTTTTAATCTGATTAAGTTTATATGACCAGTGTTTGCAAAAGCAATTTTTTTCAGTCATTATAGAACATTGTCTACTGCTATTAGTTGCACTGTTGCAATTGTAACTGACCAAAGATGGTTGATGAAATATTTATCTGAGAAGTAGTGTCATATTATGCTGACTACAGGTAGAAATCAATGTTCTAATGGTAATATATACGTGTGTGTGTGTGTGTGTGTGTGTGTGTGTGTGTGTGTGTGTGTGTGTGTGTGTGTGTGTGTGTGTGTGTGTGTGTGTAAATCTAAAACCACATATCCCACAGTAATTTTACTGTGTATACCTCAGCAGTTTGTGCACAATTATGTTTTTCTTTGGTAAAACTCATCCATAGAGAAAGACTTCAAAACTCTGTAGCACCAAAGTCGCTGTCTGCCCGTAAAATGCAGATGGTTTAGCTTGGCTTCAGACATCATCTTTTTCCCAGCGCCTACTCTTACAGAACGCTCCCAGTAGTGTATCGGGCTTCTGTTACATCTGCTGCTGCTGATGCTTCTCTGGTTGGCTGTGTTTCTTCTTATAAGCTTGGTGTGTTTGTGTGACAGACTTGCTAATGTGAGAAGCATGTTTGTTGCTAATAGTTCTCCAAGATCAAGATGTCTATAGCTGCTATAGCAATTCGCACGGACTAACTTGTCTGGCAGCCGTTCAGTAAGATTACATGGAACTATAAAATTTATTATGTGTAACATGAACAACCTGCCAACGCTTGTACAGCTTCCTTTGTTAAAGTATAGCGCAGTCATTGGCAGGTTGTCACAGTACAGGCCACGTCGCAGTGTGTAAGAAAATAATACACAGCAGGCTGGTAACAGCATCATGGCCACACAAATCCCCTCCTACCCCAATCATGTTGTAAGCCGTGTTGGATAAAAACGTCTGCTAAATGGATAAATGTATGTATCATGAATAATTTTCTTAACCACTTGTACCTGTTTTTTTTTTTTCTTTCTTCATAACACATTCAATTTCAGTTGTACTTTAGATGCTGCAGACTTTGCGCAGACGTTTGGTTTCTTTGCTTTAATTTACGTGATGTACCGAACTGTCATTTTTCTAGGCGATCGTGTTTGTGGTGGGAGGAGGCAATTACATAGAGTACCAAAACCTTGTGGACTACTCAAAAGTAAGTATACTTGAAGTGTGTCTCCCAGCTAAGTGAATTCTGCTTGTCAGTACTGTCATCTGTTTGTGCTGGTAGTGTTCTTTGGGCCTGTCAAACTCCAGGCCCTGCCTGCAGTGGAAAAGATGTCTAAGAAAACCTTCGTCATGGTTCCACAATGACGTGATGCAGTTTCGCCCTCTTTAAAGGCAAAACAACACCTACAACAACACTCTACACAAGAAAAAAAGTGTATAACTGTATAAAGTCACACCTGGTCATTATAACTCCTGCACTGTTTTATCTGTTTTCTTCAGGTTTTGGGCTTGATATGGTCATAAGCATTTTTCAGTAAACACATCCTGTTCTGCAGCGTTATAACAGTTAATCTTGATGCGGTGCTGCCTCCGTTTGTCTGCTAGCATTCATCGTTGGCATTTAAATTAATATTATTAAACCTTGTTTGAACATAAGTCCATTTAACTGGTATTGCATGCAAAATCTGTTCCACCTGGGGCTTTCCAAAAGACGGCGTTCTGAATCAAAGTAATGTTGTGGTATTTTGTTCCTTTGCATGGTAGGCAAAGCAAGGGAAAAGAGTGCTGTATGGCTGCAGCGAGCTGTCGAATGCTGCCCACTTCACCAAGCAGGTAACCCTGCCGAACAATGGTTTAATAACAACCATATGAACCGTTCTGAGTGCCAGTATTATGGCGTTGTCAAGACGTCGAATTTCACATGTAATATAAATCGCTCGTTCTGACGTCTCGATTTTTTTCAATAAATAACAGTACGACATTTGGAAGACTTTACTGTGACTTAGAAGGTCTTTTGTCTTTAACAGCTTTCTCAACTTGGTCAGAAGTTGTGAACACCTGGATTACCCCCCCCCCCCCCCACTATGAAAACTTCAACACTCATCGCTGTTGGTTATTGCTTTAGTTTTTGCAGATGAATTTCAATGTCCTCAATGTTTGCTTAGCTAAATAAACATTAAACGAAATGTCCTTCCTTGATTCCGTTTGCGTTTGTGTATCTGAGGAAGGGGGGAAAAAGCTGCGAGTAACATTTAATGAATTCTGAATGTTTCTAACCAAAGACATCCGTCAATACAACTTTATTAGGTTTTTGTGTATGATTGTATCGTTTGTATGAATGTTGAAAGAAATAAATGCGATACGTACTTTGTCATTTGGGGCTAACGGTGCTTCAGCACTCTGAAACACAACAGACGATTGTAGTAACACCGACATTTAACAGACAAGACAAACCCAGCCAAATCACATACAAGGTCAGCGTTGATAGAAGAACAGGACAGCATGTCTGCAGGAGCATCAGAGTAGGGGAAAAAGCTGCCAAGGCCGGATGAATCCTCCTACTTTTTACATTATGCCAATAGAAGGACTGCAATCTGAGTCCAAGTAGTTCCCCTGTTCAGTTGACAGTATGTGGCTGGTGCTAACAGTATGAGGTACCCTTTCACACCCATGGAAGGATATATTTGAACACGTTCATCCCACCATGGTTACACGGTGTCTACATTTGAATGGACAAGCACCATGTTGTCAGACACGTGCTGTCTCGGAATAGCTCTGTGACTGACTGAGTTTTCATGGATTCAGTGACCTGCACAATCCCCAAGTCTCAACTCCATGAAACGTCCTTTAGTAGGAAACGGCTGTTCTGCGTGAGCATGCGTGGCTCTTCGTTTTGCAGCCATCATGCAACACACTTCTACATGGGTACCGCAGTCATCCTTACATCATCCTGTACAGAAATTCTCAGATTTATCGTTATTTGTTGAATGTTCAGCATGGTAAATCATTTTGATACCAGGATTTCCACACATGGACTGAGTTTGTCATAGCGCTTTTCAATACACATTAATCCTTTACTGTATGGATGTTTTAAATCCAGCATTTCACTGTAGTGTCTATAACAAAATTTATGCAAAGCTTGTCTGCCAAAATTTGAAATCACAAGTGGATGTACTTAGCCCCTTTTATATAAAGTAATTTAATCTTTTTTTTCTACCTGTTTATCTTTGAGTGGTGGTGATCTGGAGCATAGGCAGCACAGGCTGCATGCTGGCACCCTGGACAGTGCCAACCCACAATTGGGTACACACACTACTGGCAATTCTAATACCCAGTCTGCATGATGCAAGCCTTTGGGAAGACACTAAAACAGTCTGCATTCACAGGGAGAATCTGAACACAGTGCCAACAGCTAGATTCAAAGCCACAACTCTGGAGGTGGGCAGCAACAGGACTACTCAGAGTCACCGTTCTGCCCCTGCAGCAAGCAAAACAAAATATTAACATGGTAATGCATCTTTTAAAGGAAAATATAACGATCTATCCTTCACCTAGCCAGTAGGATAAATGCATTTTTGGGGGATTCATGCAGCCACATTATAATATCCACAGCAGAACAAACAGAACAAAACCTCATCACATCAATCTTGGTGTCTAGTTTTCATGTAAATGTGTTTTCAAAGGCGAGCTTTGCACAGCTGACACTGATTGCTAAACTATAGCATTTTGTGTCTATTCATGACACTGACAAAGTTGTGTATCAGTATATTGGAGTTAAAACAATGTCTGCAGGACTTACTACAAACTGTATAATAGTTTTTGTAAAAACTGTGCAAAGAGTAAGAAAACACTAGTCCACAAACTGTAAACTTCAGTAGCGTATTAAATGGCAGGGTGTAAAAAGGTGCAAAACTACCAGATTTGGCAAATGAGACCAGAAATTCTTATTTAATACTGAGTGAAGCAACGGCTGTTTCCTCTTCTGTGCAGAGCATCCTTTTAGGCACGTATGACAGCCAGGAGATGCTGGTCACTGTTTCTCATATAATTGCCAAATAATAAATTAGTAAATAAATAATCTTTATAATTTATGACATCTGCACTTGACCTTTTGAACCTTATAAGTCAAATCATTCATGATCATCCTCTAGCAGTGCTGTTTCTGTTGCAGTCTGACAGATTTTTGGAAAAGAGCATTTGAGACGATGCTCTAATATTTCCTGGCGTGAAACTCCTGGAGCCCATATTTAAAGCCAGTGCTATTATCCCAGAAGCTGGGAAGTTAGGCCTCCCACTCTTATCAAAAAAAGATGCATTTTCACCAGGTGGACAGATTCCTAATCCTCCTCTTTGGTCTCTTCAGTATGAACGCACGGAATGCCATCAGTGTTGTCTGCTACATCAAAGAATGCCAGCCTCACCATGGTATGCCCATCTGTTGCCAAGTTCAGTCTAGTTCCCAGATAGACAGCATTCCTACTCTGGCCTATAGACTGTGCTACTTTTGTGGCCATGGACTTAAGCTATTAGGAAAAAAATTTAGGTTTCAATCTCCATCATCCCTTAAAAGCAGCAGAAAACAGTAAATTTAAGCATGTGTATTCAGCAACGTGGATTCAGTGTGGATTCAACAGCTATATACGGTATATAAAACTCATGGGATGACAGACAGGTGTTTCATCAACACTTAAAAAGACCGTGGCTCTTTTTCCAGAAATATACTGTTGTGTACATATACATACTGTGGGTCCATCTCTGTGCGTTCAAATTGTTTTCTTCTCCTCTTGCTCAAAAACCGTGCCCTCCTCACTCAAATTTTCCCTACTGTCTGAAAGATTTTCCACTGTCAAAAGCATGCTGAATTTCAAGAAGCACTGGAATCGCAGTGGCCAAGTGTGACTGGTGCTATCATTTTACAAATAGAATGCTTCTCTATGCCATAAGATTACGTATTTGAAATATTGCCTTTATTTCCAATCCAACTGTCACTCATTCAATATTTTGTTCCACAGCAAATGCTCTCATGTTGAACTGTTTTTTTTTTCTGTTAGTTTTGTGTGTGGTCCATTTTCTTAAATATAAATGACACCTTGGTTGAAATCTGTAGTCAGCTTCCAATTTTAAATAAGGACTTTTTTTTCCTTTTTTTTGCAGGGGATGGATAGACCCTTAAAGAGTCCTCTGTTGAAAAGAATTGAAAACTGTACATTTATAACATAAGGACTAAAGTAATCCCATTGGCAATTTATCAGATCACTAGATTTATGTAATAAAGTTTCTTGCGTAGAGGTAAGTAAATCCTGCTGAATCTGGTTAGCTCCCCTGACATCACTTATTGTACAGTGATGAACCACATATGAGCTTGAGAGTGGGATGAGGCAGCATCACATGGAACACAATCCTGCAGGACTCAAATATGACAAGCAGGCATTTAAGATCATAAATACTATTGTTTTAAATGGCAGATTCTGAACTAAAATGTCCATTTCACGTGAATGTAAGATGA
This sequence comes from Chitala chitala, assembly GCA_025773905.1. Classification (NCBI taxonomy): domain Eukaryota; kingdom Metazoa; phylum Chordata; class Actinopteri; order Osteoglossiformes; family Notopteridae; genus Chitala; species Chitala chitala. Next base: position 19,686 of record JABJVR010047320.1, on the reverse strand, counting down.
TAATATTGCTCATTGTGGTCCTCTATAATAATGCATTCTTCCCGATCTTCTAAGAGGTTTATTGTGGAAAAACAGAGTACAGTGTACAGAGACACAAACTAACTTGGGATTCTGTTTCGAGGAACGATGCTGGCCCTGAAATCAACATGTCAACAGCACTGAAGGGGACGGTATTCCAAACTCCAGGTGGAGAGAATCTTTGTCAGTGGTAGAAATAATACCTTCAATCAGCGGTTTACTCCCACTTTATTAAATGGAATAGAGCCACGGAATAAGAGGGAAGCCCTGTCTGTGTTACGTTTTAGAATGTACAATGAAAATTTGTTGTCGAGACATTTGACAGTACACCATTAAATGTCCATTGGTTTAAGTTGCTAAACCATAACCGGTGCTGGTTTAGGCTGGTAAAACATGCCTGCTAGTTTACTATGAAAGCTATACACTCACTTCCGTGAAGTGCCTTGCCACACGGCTGTTTTGACTGGCGCCATATATAGAAATACACTTAACCTGAATTTAACTGAATTGATTGAAAGGTTTCAGTTTGTCCAACTGCTGTTTGGTCATTTATAAATTCAGCTAACTAAATATTTTGGCTTTACCAAGCCACCAAAAGTGTTTATTAATCAGTAAACTGAAGTGACTGACGTACTGTACAAGGTTTCCAGGGCTGCTCCACAGAACCAGACTATTCACAAATAGACCTGGCAAGAAACATGACTGTTAATATGGACCATCTCCATTTCTCCACTACACTTTCCTCAGTTTCCTTATAGTGTCATATTTTAATGAATGCTGATATGCTGCTCCTGAATAGAATTGGTTAGAGTAGCCTGAGATTTTTTTTTTTTTTACTAAACATGCAAAACATTTGCAAACTTAAAGGTTTGTAAATTTTGTACTTAATGTTCAGTAATGAATCTGTGTTGCTTAAATAAATATTTCTGTGCTCTATGCAATACAGGTAGGTGCCAAGTCTTTTTTTCATGGCTACATACTGATGAGCTGTGATTTGAATTGTATTTATCACTGAATCAGCAGAGGGAAGGCACCTTAAAAAGCCTGTCTGTGAGCAAATTATTATCCACATGTAAAAAAAACATCCATATATTCTTTTCAAATAGGCTTTTCATATCTCAAGAGAATGTCATCTGTCATATGTCCAAATATATGAGACATTAAAACTCCTTTCTAAAGGATTATCCATAAAAAAGACAAAATAAAATATTTCACAGTAATGTTTTAGTATTAAGACAGACCTCATCAATATTAAAGAACATGAAACCTGCTTGCTAAAAGCTGACAAATTACAAAAACAAAAAAAAATAATCACACAATGCTATAATTACAGAATATAAAATACCAGTCTGTGTATTCATACTAAATTATGTCTTTTCTGACATGTCAAGACCATAAAAATAAGGCATTTTTCTACAAATCCCCCTTTTGCATTTATGAAGATGCAATGCAAACAGGCCCAGTCACTGAAATGCAATTTACACTCACATACATCTATATATGTATATGTAATAGAGAGACAGAGCCAGGAAGAGTGAAATATTAGTGAATTAAAGATGTATATATTTTCCCGTCCAGGTTGAAGGAATTCCAGAAATCTTTCCAGGACCCCCAGGTAACGCGTAAGAATCTCTGACGCAAAGAGAAAAACCTGGAGCTTTCGGCAGGCAGTTTACACTCCCTACGTACCACCTGCCAATTTTAAGCATACCATGAAGATTTAACTCAAACCACAACAGTATATGAAATTGGAAACTTTACATTACCACATAAATTTGATGTTTATTAATTAGATGAGACAGACTGCTGACTTTTTGAAGATGCATCCCCTCTGGGTATATATCAGTATCACGACATCTCTGACTATATATGCAATAATTAAAAATGGATTGATATATCTGTATGCAAATTTACTGAGGCACCCTACATATTAAAACACATTGAAATATTAAAACATATCCAACTACAATTCACTACACTTAACGTAATATACAATTGCCCTGCATTCCAAAGTAAGTCCCCTTCCAAAATTAACAGAGCAGTATCTTAATTTTCATCTTGCTCCTTTCACTTCTGAAAAATGATATAAATCTATTCTCCATATGACGCTGTAAATTTCTACCTTTCTAGTCTCTCATGTTATCAGCGGTTCCTGGCTTGATAATGCAGTCTCCTCTTTCAGGCGCTGACGCGTGTCTTTTGCTGCGTTCCCAGGATTCTGAGCCGTAGCCCAGCATCCAAACGTAAATGTTTTCTATCCCATCCCTAAATAAAATACATTAAAAACTAGTGTCGATCTAAGTACTGCAGTTTGGTTACCAGATACTTGACGAAAGGCTGACAGGGCACAGCAAAACACAGAATCAAACCAAATTTTAATGTTTTACATTTTGTACAACTTAATAAGAGTAGGGTTTCACTACACATATAACAGGATGGCTTGGTACCCAATTCAGGGAGTATCCAGACCTCTGCTTCATGCACTCTGCTATTATTAATTCATTTTGCAGATGCTTTTATCTAAAGTGACTTGCAATGGTTCACATAGGTGTTACAATGACCTAGGGCTGGGTGTTTTAGCCAAGGATGCATCTGGGCTCAGATTTGAACCAGAAGACTTCTGCATTCCAGCCTGATGTTCTACCCATTGAGTCACCAGGCAAGCTTTGCTTCCAGGATACGTGTTTGGGAAATGAATGAATGAAGCAGACCAGGATGTTATAATTAATTATCTCACATGCACAATGTTGCTTAAAAGCTATAATATGTAATGATAATATATAATAGCCACAGGAGTCGTAATGATTTATGAATAAAAGAAAGGGCAGTGTGAAAGGCTACTGAGCATAGAAGCAGCAAGAGAGCTATGTGGCTAAAGCTGCATTCTGCTTTCTCTTGTGTTCTGCATACCTTTCCTGCTAGGTTGGTCTTATTGTCATGTCCATGTGTTCTTGGTCTGCCTGTGGCTAACAGGTGCCTCCTCTCATTAGTGTCATGGCAACTATTTTCACCAAGTCAGCCTGGTTCAACACTGCTATTTAGGCTTGGGTTCCAAATTCCTTAAAGAGCTACAGAATTTCCTCCACGGACTGTGGTCTGTCCCCGATTCTGTGCCATCCCAATTACGGGACCCTCGGGAGATGGAGAATGTACGCATACGTGAAACTGGACAAGGAGCAAAAATATTATCAGTACTTTAAGTAGCAATGGAGTCAGAGGTCAACGACATTATCGAAAACACATCCTAAGAGCAAGAGGATGAGGCGGACATTTATAGGATGAATAAAATTGTCATTGCTGGGACCCCCACCTGATACTCCCCAAGAAAGAAAAAACAGTTTTAAAGCACAAACACACACACACATTTATATTATGTACCACTATATACACACATTATGCATATACTAGCTCTTAACCTTTTTGTGCTGTAGACCACATTGGCAGTCAGGTGAATAATACAGTTAGACATAATTATAGCTATATATCAGAGCTGGAGATTTATATCAGTAAAATTATGAGATTTCCTGTTTCACCACAAGTTGGTAGCCAAAATATTTAACCATTTACAGCTATGTTCTCTATGGCACAGAATTATATTATGCACCACATTATGAAAAAAACATAACTGACAAAATGGTAATCATGTTGTTAATGTTATTACTGACCAGCACAGGGCACTCGGCACACTAAGTATGGCTTGGGACAGTTACAGTGTCCACCGTACCTCAGCTGCATGCTTCTTGGACTGTGGGAGGCAACTGGGGCACTTGGAGGAAACCTGGGGCGAAAGATTTCTAAAATTGCCTTCCTACTTTAACTGTAAAAATTTTCATCCTTTTTGTATTTCAATTTCTCCATTGTGGGACTAACGAGGGATTATTAAATAAATATATTAATAAACAATAACGCCTCGCTAGTAACGCAGGAGTGTTTAGGTCGCGGTGCGTGGAAAATACGGACTGGGGGGAAGAGACCTTCCTGCTCAGCCAAAACGCTGATCTGGAAACGTGCATCTGCACTCAGCTCATTCTCCGTCTGCATTTACCTTCATGTTTCATGCTGCCTTTTTCCCATGCAACAATAATTCTGCACAGCTTTGTTTCATTTCATAAACAGTGTCACAGACTTAAAACTGGTAATCAAAATAAAGATACAAACTAAATTTTAAAAGCCAGTATGAAGAAATATTACCTTTATGCATGCACATATACATTAAATGTAATAAAATGGCAAACTGTAATATTTTCCTGTGTTTCCTTAATGTTTTAGACATTCCAATAAAAAATTAAACTGGCATAGCATATACAAGTATCCTACACACATTGCTGAATTGGGTTAAAAATTCATTATCCTTTTATAGCAGAAAGTATTCATGAAGAGATATCTTTTATAAATATATTTTACTAAATTCAATTAAATTAATTTTAAGGTGCATCAAAGGGCTCTACAAGAAGAAGTTATAGACGTTACAGAATTAACAGCAGGTGGATAATTGAAGTCAAAGATAAAAATAAACACCAGACAACAGCGGAGAAGAGGAACCAAAAACTCCACAGAGTGGAGAAAAAAACCTTTGGGGGCCCAAGGGCGACTGGCTGCCCAGCCTCTCCTGGGTATACTAAAATTACCGAGTGCAAAGTTTATGATATCTTTTATAAATATATTTTATATATGGTTTGTACCATTTTCATAGTGAAAAAACCATCATTACATGTACTTTTTATCCAAACGCTTACAATAAGAAAGGGTATGTGAGCTTTCTTTCAGGTTTCTCACATAGACTGTATTTTAAAGAGGTGGGTAACAGCATTCTCTCATGTAAAAAGTTAATATTTGCATACCGTTTCACAATGCTAAACATTCAAATTAGATTTAAAGGCTGTTAAAGTTTACAGACTGTTGACAACTCTAATTTAATGAAGAATAATTTCCGTAGTTCGCCATAATGTTCAGACAAAAGTCACGCTGCTTAGTTCAACAGGCACCTGGAAGAGATGAAAATTCTCAGGCTTCACCAAATGTGTTTTTAGCAGAAGTGTGTGTGAAATGCAGTTGAACATATCTATATTCAGCAAGCATGTCAGACTTCCGCACCTCACCATCACTGTAACACCTGCAGCTTAACCGTAAAGCCCATCTCATGACGATCTCACCAGAGAACAATGACCGGATGTCTGAAATTGAGATAAAAAAGCTAAAGATTTAATTACGATAATTACATTTTTAGTTTAAAAAATAATTAATTAATAATAATGTTGTATTTTTAAATACATGTTGGTAACACCTATGGTGGGTTGGTGCCCCGCCCTGGGTGTCCCCCTGCCCTGCGCCCTGTGCCCCCTGGGATGGGCTCCAGGCTTCCCATGACCCTGAATTGGATAAGTGGTATAGAGAATGGATGGATGGATGGATGGATGTTGGTTACACTTTTTTGCCCATCAGCTCCTCAGCTCTCCCACTTACCGCCATGAGGCATTTTGTTCCGTATAGTACAACGCTTACAGTATTGCTGTTTGCACCAAGACATTTCATACAGTTATAAAAGTTTTCATATCTGGTATTAACGGGGATAAATTCAATCTAGAGTAAATACTCCAATGAAATTATTTACTTGAATTGACATATCCAGGAGGATAACAATGAATTACTTTTTCACTCCACAATGAGCTGCTTGTATCTGTATTTCTAAAATAAAACATTGAAAGTCAATATTATCGAAAAGCGAGTAGTTAACACATAATATGTTTTTGAGACTCCCACAAGAGCAAAGCGCTATGGGGGAAGGTCAAGGGTTTGGTGCAAATATTTACTTGTGCTTGCAAAGTACTTCATCAAAGCAAAGTGTGTGGTAAGTAAGGGAACATTAGCTCACATCTCCATTTCCCCTAGATTAGCAAGGATTGAGTTTCATTTAATATAGGTCATCATTCAAGATGTCGTGAATAATGACCATAATGTACTTATTGTCTTTTATTTATATTTTGGAAGCTGTCAAAAGCTCCAAAACGCGACCAACACAAATATTTTGCACCGTATTGTTTTCAGTTTTATCATGGCAGCAGTCATGTTGTGATTACTATCATCATCGTCACCATCTCCGTCATCACTGTCCTTAATCAGTGGCACAGTGGTCCGGCAGGAAGTGCTGCTGCTTCTTGGGTCGTGGGTTTGAGTTTGTTTTCAGCACTACGTGCCTGGAGTCTGCATGGGTTCCTCACACACACACACCCTGCAGAAAAGAGACGGGGCAGTTACAGTCACGCAGGGTTACTTTCCTCTTTGGAGCCAGACTGTGTGAGTTATTGTTGTAAGTGGATTCTGTTTACTCTTTTCACACATAATTTTGTAATGATATTAGCTAATACACAACAAAAAGGGCAGCACAGTGGCCAGCACCATGAGTGTTGCACCTCCAGGCCTGGGGTTTGATTCCTGCCTTGGGTCTGTGTGAGTGTGGAGTTTGCATGTTCTCCCTGTGCTTGGTGGGATTTCTCTGGTTTCTCTGGTTTCCTCCTACAGTCCAAAGACATGCAGGTTAGGTTGACTGGTGTCTCCAAATTGTGTGTGCATGCCCTGCGGTGGGTTGGTGCTCCACCCTGGGTGTTCCCTGCCATTGGGCTCCAGGCTTCCCGTGACCCTTAACAGGATTAAGCAGTATAGAAAATGAATGAACAACAAAAAGGTTAATCCTTAAATATATTTTAAAAATTACTTTAAAAATGCTGTACAAATACAGTGTTGACTCTTGAAAGCAAGAGGGATGATTTACTGGTGTTACCTTACTAAAATATTATTAATTAACAACATCCTTTTCTATGAAAGGATACAGATTTAGCAACAGCAAGTACACCTCCTTCATTCACTTCTTTCTGACATATTTACTTGGAATGATGTTTACATGTGAACCAGAGAGGAAGCATTGCTGGTAATAAGACCCATATGTCCCTATATGATATTGGTCTTATCCCATTGTGTCATAACAAGAGAGCAACTGATTCTAATACTATGAATTACTGTCAATATAAATATCTGGTTTTTATATACTGTATGTAATGGCAGCTTTGTCCCCTGGTCAATGTTAACGTATAGCAGCAATACAGACACCTATATACTGTACATCAGTTACTGCAAGTTATGCAGAGGAGAGAAATTAGAGTACTTGGCCTGACCTGAGAACAGATCTGGTCCTGTGGAGTGGAGTTTATAATGTTGGTGATTTCCTGATTTGTGTTCTTTAGCATAACAAGCCACTGCTCTTTAAAATCTCAAGGTTGTAATAAGTAATCTCACCTGCCTTATTTGCCTCTGTGTCATACACAAAACTGTCCTTTCTCATTTTTCTATTTTGGCAATAGTAGCAGTTCGGCTGCAAAGTAGTTGTTTAGTTTGTACATTAGCAAAGGCAGCTAAGCTAAAAAATATGAAGTGATGCTTCTAACTTCCCCCAAAAGATGGACACTTTATAAGTGCTTCAGATGTTATTTCTCTACTAGAATTGTCTGAGGTCCTTGAGCCTGCTTTGTGTCAAACTGGAAATGAAGACTCAGAAGCTGTGTAGGCCTGAACCCGCCCCTTGTGATGTCATCAAAACTTGGCCAGTCAATAGGCACCGGTACATTATTTAAGGAAGATCTGTGTCCAGGGGTCCCAAAAGAAACCCTGTGAACTTATATGACAGACCTTCTTGAGCAAGAAGCACCTCAAACCTAAAGGAACTGTTTCAACCCAAAACTGTAAGCTGATCTTCTCACTTCTCCGTTTCATTTCTGAACGGCTACAAAGGCAATATTGACTTTGTGTATTTCAGACTTTTTCCAGGATTTTATTTACTTGTTTGTGCACATCTGAAATGTTTATGTTAATATTATATGTAATGTTAATCTTGTATTAGCACTATCTTTGCTATATTAATGGTATTTGTGTTTATGGATCTACAGACAAATTAACATACCAAATGAGTGAAACTCAAATCCACAATACAAAATGTATGTCCTTTTTTTTATTAATATGCATCCGTTCTTTCATCTTGCAGCTTTGATTACCACACCAGTATGTTTACTGTTCTAAATCTTCTAGGTAGGTATAAAAATATTGTCTTATATAAGCACCACAATTTCTATAGGAAACATGGACAAATTATGTACTTAAAAAAAAAAAAAAAAACATTTTTACAATGTTTTTCAAAGTTAAAGTTTCAGTGACATAGTGTTTCCTAACAGGACTTCTGTCCATAACATGCAAGACCTTTGGAGTGGATGTGATGGGTTAGTTCATTTTATTCTCCCCGTTTACCCAGTTTCTGCTGTGGTGTTTTATGTATTGTGCTGCTGCACGAAATTTAATCATCATCAAAACAATTATGGGCTGCCCAGCTGCTGTTGCCAAGCGCAAAGCATTCATAAGTCTTACACACTAATTTCACCAAAGCAACTCCTGCGCAGCAGAAATAAATAACAACGCACACAGAAAAGTGAGGATGCATTTCTATATTTACATCTGACTTGCCTTTGATTTGTTATTTTTTTCTGACCCAATAAGAACAACATTTCAATGGAACTACTGAAGACCTCTGAATTTATGTAAAAAGTGTATTTTTGCAACACTTGAAATTTAAAAAGTACATTTAAAGTAGTTAATATATATTTTTAAATAAATGTATTATTGAGAATTTGCTTTAAGAGGGAGTTTGGTTTCATCTTATGCCAATTCAAATTTCGTAAAAAAATTATTTTTCAGAGCCATTTCAAATTACCTGTACAACCCGTGCTATGGACTTGTCAGATGATCGCCCTCTAGTGGTCTGCCCTCCTGAGTGCGTGGTCTGGCAGCTCTCTGTATTTGGTTCAGAAACCTACGCCACAGCATCCAGTATCTGCGGAGCTGCTATACACAGGTAATCGGAATATTTTCTAGGATAAAATGGTTGACAAATGATGTATTAACATGGCCTTGTAGACTAGGTAAATTGGATTGGTGAAAATATATTCAACATGTTAAATCAATGCTAGTGGCTATATGTAGTCGATATTATGTAATACGGTACAATATAATCAGTAGATTTTAAGACATTTAATTTTTGTAATTAAACAGAAAAATTGAAAACTTTAAAATTTTGAAAATTAAATTATCAAGTGCTGTTGTAATTCTTTATAGCTTATTCATTATTTTCTTAATTATTAATATTTGAATGTTTTTCATACTTTTTTGTTTACAAAACTTGGTAAATCTAATTATAAATATACGACATTTACCTTGCATTATGAATGTTAAACGTGTTTCTGCATATAAAACATAATGTACGCTAATTTCTGCAGTGTAATTTTGTGTTCTGTGAAGAAATATTAGTAAAAATTTCAGGAAAAATCAAAACTGACTGAATAATTTCGAATAATATACACACAACATCTAGTCACACAATAGCATTTCTTCAAAAATTGACACATCTGCTACCAACTAAATTCCAAAACTTAATTTTCGTTGTAAACTGGATCGTTTAAAAACATGTACACTTTTCTGTGTTTAACACTACCAAAGCAATACGTTTACATTCAGTTTGAAGACATCCTGCTCAAATTTTATAACGGCTTTTAATTTAATCAAAGCGCTCTGCAAATGAACACAGAAAGAAAAACTCCACGGTATTTATTTAGCTTTTTTGCGTAGGTTACCCACGGGGCTCCTAAAAATATTACCTGAAGTATGAATGGCTCTAAAAGCGAAGTCAGGAGCCAAAAACGTTTTTAAATGCCAAAATATAACACAAAACATTCTCAGCTGTGCTCCCAAGTACAATTAATTCTTTTCCTGGTGAATGTTTTCTTATAAGTTTTAAATTTTGCTGTTTTGGCGTATTTAACCCAGTCTTACGTGCTTCAGTTAAACTGCGTGGCAATTAGGATGCCAATACACAGCAGTGTTACCCCTGAGACACACACACCTTCACCACACATCCTGTCATACGTTTTACACTGATCCGACCCATTATCTTAAGCGCAATCTGTTGTGTATAGTTAATGAATTGTATTTCGTCCTTTGAAATAGAGTTGAATTTGATCTGCAGACCTTCATGTCAGCTGCTTTTGTGAGTTGCCGACTAAATACGCTTTCCTATAACGCGTATTATCTCTTCCATTTTTATACTTTGGCAATCACTTCGTATTTCTACAATTTCTTTTTTGAACTGAGTTGGTTTTCTTTGCTAGCTGTACTGCACACGCACGCACGCACGCACACACACACACACACACAAAACGTTGCCTGCGTTTACCATACATCAACACCGCAGTATTTCCTTTGTGCATAAATTGTAAGAAGGAGTTGGTCGACGCTAAAGTTATTTCTCTGGAGCCCCCTGGTTACACACCCTGTTTAGATCGAGGGTAGTTTATGGATGGTAGTATAGAAAAACGAAACTTTTCAAAAATCATTAAGCTCTTACAGAGTAACCTGTTCTACGAATTGCATTGGAACCCAAACTTTGATAAGCAATTTGAAAAAAATATAGTTATAAACTGATACTATTTTTTTTCTGTGATCTGTAAAGTTTGTTTTATTGCTAGAAACCATAATCAGATTATTTAAAAAAGGTAATAGTATATATTACAATGAAAATGTGGCAGTTGCCATATACAGTATATGTATCTAAGACATTGTTAAAGTTTCGTTTTGCTTTTTTTTTTTTTTTTTTTGTTCAAATTCAGAGGTGTGATTACTACATCGGGAGGTCCACTGAAAGTCAAAAAATTACCCGGCCTCGAAAACTACATCAGTTCGTACGCAAATGGGATCAGATCTCAGATACTATCCAGATGGCCTGCATCATTCTCTGTGCACAGTAGGTGGAGCTATGTATCATATTACCTTTTCTCTGTTTTAAATTTAGAACAGTCACGGTCCAGCTTCACTCCCTTGAATTATAAAAATATTTTTGTCCAAGAGGCAAGATAAATATGTGCAATGGAAATGGAAAAGCTAATTTCTTCCACAGTGCTTCGCAATCTTCTTTCTGCCTTCCGAATAATTTCTTTAACAAAAATGACTTAAGCTCTAACGTATTTCACATTAAAAAAACAGCTGAAGGTAACTGTAGATACAGCATATAAAAACAATTATTAATACACCTGGATTCCAGTTTTTTCTCCATTTAAGACAGCAATGGATTTAATTTCAAATGTAGTCCAGTAAACCATCTGGGCAGAATGAATGCTCAGTAATCTCTTTGTAAAAATTAGTATTTATTTATAAACAATGTTTTTTACACCTTGTCAAATAAACAAAAGGTGGACAGTTTATTGACCTAGCAATAATAATATGTACTTACAGTGTTTTTCACGGTCAAAAAAGTATCTTTTAGTTTTGACTAAAATGATTGACAGGTGCAATGTCTTCTCATAGAAAAAGCTAGACGTGTCCATTGTACTTTTCAGAATCTGTAGAGCCGTCAATGGAGCTCTCAGACCAAACCAGCACCACGGCACTGCCCAGGGTAAACCCAGGTACCAGGTCTCTCATCGTGCTACATTGTGCTTATAAAAACCATACACGCTTTTGGTGATCTTACGGGTTTGGTGATGTAAAGCCAGAAAATCAAAATCATGTCAGGAATTTTTTCACCATTTAATGACACATTCCGACCAATGGAAATAATTTTTAAAACAGTACATAATAATTAGAAAAAAACCCTGGTTGCACAGTTGTGGATAATGTCAGCCGAATAAAATTTTGCTAAAGTCTTTTGTGTTTATTACAACAGTAAATCTGTGAATAAGTCTATTGACTTCACACACCTGGAAATTTTGGGAATTTTATCCCACCCCTCCTTGCAAAAACGTCCGTCCTATTTCTTTTGCTCAGCCTTTCTTAGGTCACTCCACAAGTTTTCTATGGCAGTGATGTCTGGGCTCTGAATGGGCCAGTCCACCACTTTGATGTTCCTTTTCTGAAGCCGTTCCTTGGTTGACGTGAATGTGTACTTTGGGTCGTCATCACTTTGGAAGGTGAAATCCCTCTCCATCATCAGCGTTATGACAGAGGCCAGCAGGTTTCATGCCAAAATATCTTAATATTTGGAAATACTTTAGCCATTGTCCATCTATCTTCATTAAAGCGTCTCTCCCAGCTGAAGAGATGCAGCCCCAAAACCTGATATTGCCACCACCATACATCAGAATATGGCGTTCTGTCAATGATGAGCAATGATATTGCTTTTGTGCCAAAAAATGTTTGATTAAGGGCATAAGTGTTCAACCATGGTCTCATCAGACCATAAGGCATTTTAACAAATGGTTTTTGGGCTTATGTCAGTTTTGATGTTTTTCTTAGTGACAAATTACTTCTGTCCTGCCACCCTACACATAGCCAGGACTGGATATTATCATTGTTGTCAGCTAGAGTCAGCAGTACCTTCAAGAAATTCCCACATCTTTAAAGTTGTTCTCGCTGTCTTGGTAGCCTCCAGGATGAATTCAGTCCTCATCACGTCATCATTTTTGGCGGGTCGCCCAGATCTTGGAAATATTCCTGTGGTTCCACATTTTTGTCACTTATTAATGATAGTGGCTACATCTGAAATTGCGCACTTCCAGCTTGAGTAGAATGCTAAAAGGGCATGCCGTTGTTTCCAGCAATGTTAGTTGGTTTCTAACCATTGTATGCATGCATGAGTATGCAAACATACCCAGATGACATGCTTTGTCTGGTCAAAATCCAAGGCTTGTGAACGCTGGACAGTATTTGATCCAGTTGTTCAGTGGTCAATGTATTGATCAGATGCGACGTTTTAGTATTTCCCATGTGATTCATACCAATTTGAATTCTATAGTAAGTACACTGGTAGAATAGCACATACTTTCTTTTCAACAAAGTACATAGTACATAGTGTTTGATTTCAAACACAGCCAGTCCTTACAGTGCTTATTGGAACATCCAATAGGATTGACATTCTTTTATACTCCTCCCCTGATTGGTGCCTTTCAACATATGGTTTGTTAACTTCTAGTGGGCCGAGGTTATCTCAGTATACCAGGACATAACCATGAAGGTTTATAGAAAAGGCTACAAGAAGATCTGATTTTTTTTCCTTTTGAACTTTGCCAGTTGTTAGGTTATATAAAATTTGTCTGGCGTGGTTTATGCTGATTTCTGGCTTTATGACACAAAAATGCGTAGATTTTTATATCTGCTGTAATCACTACATGTGGAATTTTTAGAATAGGATTTAGTATAATCATAACTTAAATTGTGTATGAGGGATGAGAGGAGAAAAGAACACACACACAAAGTGAGGAGGAATGTTGTGTTTACCTTCCATGAATAATATCTAACTTGTGTTACAGTATTATTTCATCAGTCATAAATAAAATGGTTTTTCCCAGATAGGATTTTAAGTGCTCTCATAAAGCATATGTTATTGTGACAATGATTATCTATGGTACTGAAAAAAAAAACATATGAACTTGGTCATTTATGTGGGTCTTACACAAACTCTTGAATTTATGGTTATATTTCCTTGGTGCTTTTACTGTCAAGCTGTACAATTAAATCAGCTCTGTTGGTTTCCCACAGCAAAAAAAGCCTTAAAGAAAACAGTGAAAAAGCCACTTCCAAATGGTAACAAAGGTATGTCTGCTATATAATTCCCCATGTTTTTATTTTATTTTATTTTGTTTTTTTACCTATCTTTCTGTTTTACCACCTCCAGTGGGGAAAACAGCAGATTTCATGAGCTGGTTAAAATGTTTTCTCACTAACATGGTCAGCAGTTATGCGTGACAGTTGAGAGGTATGAATAAATGCAGCGACACTGAATGGCTTGTCTTTGTCAGACTGCCCGGTGGACATTGCCATGGTCATAGACGGCAGCCACAACATAGGACAGCGGCGCTTCAACCTGCAGAAGAACTTTGTGAGCAAACTGGTGTTGCTGCTGCGGATCGGACAGGACGGGCCCCACGTGGGCCTGGTGCAGGCCAGGTGCGCCTCGTTAGAAAGAGCACCTCCAAAACCACCTTCCCTTGCTAGCTTTCTCCAAGTGCCCCCATGGGTTCTTTCTATAATCTATTATGCAAAGACAGGCTTTTTGTTTTCATTTGTATATCACAGGAATACTTTCCAAGACGTCTTACCAAACTAAACTGTAAGACTGGGTCAAATCATTGAATTTTGGGACACCTCAGCCAGATCAGAAATTATCAAGTTGAGATAAGATAGTTATTTTTCTTCTTATTATAAAGGGAGCAGTTACAACATTATCATATTTTGGTGTTCTTTGTGGCTTTTTTATGGAAAATAGTGAACAAAATCAAGAAACACAAAGCAAAACTTACACACAGAAAATCTGAATTGGTTTTGATATGTTTGCTGGCTGTGTTTTTGAATATTGTTTCTGATCCGAATCAAGCTTGCTTACCTGGTTCCAGACTCCAGGACATGTTGGTGGAACTCGCACCTCTAACCACAGCTAGGCTGAGCTCTTCCCAAAATTCAGATTCATCCCATTCTCACGCACTTGCGCCACGCACACAATAACTTATATGACAACCTATGTACTTTATTTAGTAGATGTTATTTCTTCTTGTCGTGCTACGAAACGTTTCTTTTTCAACGTTTTTTGTTTTTTTTTTTTTCAGCGAAACACCAGTAACTGAATTCTACTTGAAAAACTTCACACAACCAAAGGACTTGATTTTTGCAATTAAAGAAATGGGCTTCAGAGGTGGAAACGCCAACACAGGTCCTCACTTCTGAGCTTCAGTGCAATACCATTTATTCACTGCTACTCTTATGCACTAATTTTCCATTATTTTATTGTTTTTCCTTTCATATTGGTCACCATTTTGTAATGGCATCTGCCACTTTGCTGGTGATTGTTTTACATCGTGGGGTTATGCGTGCATGCTAATGCTAAGTACTTTGAGACAGTGGCGTGTGGCATGATAACCAAGATTCTGACCATCAATCAGATAAATTCCCATCCCTGCAGGCAAGGCCATGCTGCATACAGTGCACAACTTCTTCAGTGCGGAGCATGGAGTGAGGCGCGGTTTTCCTAGGGTGATTGTGGTCTTCGTGGATGGTTGGCCCTCTGACGACCTGGAGGAGGCGGGCACAAAAGCCAGAGAGGCAGGAATTAACGTTTTCTTTGTGTCCATCGCCAAGCCCTCCCCCGAAGAGCTCGGCCTGGTGCACGACAAAGGCTTTGTGCAGAAGGTAAGTAAATGCGGTAAAGGAATCTTCTAGCAGTCTTTGGAGAGCCATAAATATGACACTCTCATGAGAGTAAAGGCAGTCTACATTGTGGAAGGCTCCTGATGCGTGTTTTGAATCCCTTCTAGCTTTTTAAAATTTGCTATACTGGGACTTCATAAGAAGTAAATCATTTCAGATGTGGAAACGTAAAATTGTTTTGTGCAAAAAACGTGAAGACACATATGGTTATCAAAGATAGGCTATCGCTGCTACTGGGTGTTTGTGAAGATTTGTATCTCAGACTGGTTCAGTGTTGCTCATCAATTCCAGTTTGTGGTGATGTAATTAAAAGCATGTGATTCCTCACCCAGAGGACCCGGTATAATTACATATATCTTGTTACAGATTGTAGCTCTCATTCAGTGAGTACTGTCACATATTCCAAAATGCTTGACACAATATATGTAAACAAACAAAAGATGTTAAAGTCAACTGTCTATATCTCCTTTCACAGTACACCAAAAGGCCATAATTATGCCTTTATGTATATTTACATTGTATTCACCTTACAGATAACGGTGTCTAGAGCAGAGTTTATGTGTAATTTTGTCTGTAAACCAAGATCTGTGTTTGTTGTGTGTCCATGATGTCGTGGTAATTCTTTCTTCGTGGGCTTCATGTTTTCCGGGAGCCAGGCAGTGTGCAAGGACAACGGCTTCTTTTCCTTCACTATGCCCAGCTGGTTCAGCACCAACAAGTACGTGAAGCCCCTGGCCCAGAAGTTCTGCATGACGGACCACATGCTGTGCAGCAAAACGTGCTACAATTCAGTCAACCTTGGCTTCCTCATCGACGGCTCGAGCAGCCTAGGCGACGGAAACTTCCGGATCGTCCTAGAGTTCATAGCCGGCATCGCCAGCGCCTTCGAGATCTCTGACATCGGGGCACGAGTGGGCGCAGTGCAGTTCACCTACGAGCAGAAGATGGAGCTCGACTTCAACAAGCACACGGTGAAGAGCGACGCACTGGCCGCCATAAGAGCCATTCGCTACCTGAGCGGGGGCACAGCTACCGGGGAGGCCATAAATTACTCTGTGGCCAATCTCTTCTTCCCTCGGAAACACGGTCCCGGAAAGAACTTCCTAATCATTATCACAGACGGACAGTCCTATGACGATGTCAGGGCACCAGCATTAATTGCTCAGAAGCAAGGTGAGTACATTTTACATGTTCTATTTATTATATTTTATATGTTCTATATCTGTGCTGTACAGAGGCACTATACACATACTTTACCTATTTAATACTATTTAGCATCTATTGTATCTGTGCTGGATCTATTCATTTGTTTTTGTTAATGTTTGGGGCAAAATGCTACCAAATGTGATCTCCTTAGCTGATACTCTTTTAATTTGAAAAAGATGCCATTTTGCTCTTTTATCATGAGTAAAAATTATTTTCCCAGTTCTCTATGCTGTCCCTACAAAAATCACCAAATAATTTAATATACATATGCGAGAAGTCTTTTGCTGTTAATGGAAAGGCTGCATCTCTCTCTGTCCTGTAGGTATAACGGTGTACTCGGTGGGCGTGGCATGGGCTCCACAGGATGATCTCCAGGCCATGGCATCAGAGCCCAAAGTCAGCCACACTTTCTTTACGCGGGAGTTCTCAGGCCTGAAGCACTTTCAGCAGGCCATTATCAAGGGAATCTGCAGGGACTTCAACAATGGAAACTAAATTTCCGACTGATTTTCTGCTCAGAAAAATAGGGCTAAAAACATATGGGGTTTTTATATCATCAACACAAATTACCAGTGCTTTATATTACCTCTGTCATTTGCTTTACTCAAATTCACTTCTCTGGGGAAGGTGAAATGATTTACAAATAAAGAACAAAGAACTATCCCTAAAAGGCTACTCAGGCAAGGATACACATAACATAAATACAAAGAATGCAATGACATTAGCAGATCAAATCTACTGTGTGTCTGCTTGTATGTAACAAAGCACCTTTGGCAAGACAGACTATGCTCTGTTATATGTGTTACTGGCAATGTGTGAAAAGCAAGCATTGCATAGAATGCTTAGGAAATGTATAGAATGCCGAGCTTCAGGCGTTCTATAGATTTCCTAGGCGTTCTATACAATGCCTGCTTTTCACACATTGCCAGTAACATATACACCCGTCAAAGGCTTAGACACGCCTTTTCAATGTATTGGAACAACCGTGAAGTTGCTAAAGCTATAAAATAAATTCAGTTTTTTATACATAGCAATAGAGTTGCCTGAACGTGCTTTACGGGAACTAAAGTTACTTAAAAAGAAATACATCTTATATGGAAGTATGCAGGGAAATCCAGTATGCAAAAAATCAGAAAAATCATGTCATAGTTTAGATTCTTCAAAATGCCCACCTTTTGCCCTGATTGCAGATTTGCAGATTTTGGCTTTTTCCCAATAAGCTACATTAAATATTTACTTGGGTTGTTTTTACAGCAGTTCCTACACACGCTGAGTGCTTTTTGGCTGTTTTTAATTCACTCTCTGGTTCGGTTTAAGTACACGTTTCACTGGGTGTGTCCAAACATGTGACTGGTATTGTATAGCATATATAATATATACTGTATACAGCATGTATAACAGCTGTAGTCTTCACAACCAATAGACAGTTTCAGATTTTGGAATTGCATACTTCTTTAGGATACCTTTAAATACTGACAGTCATCTTGCACCATTTGAACTGAATGAATTTATTGACATGTTTTTGTATCTTCTACATGATCAAACCCTTTTAACTTCCATACAAAGGTGTTTGTACAATTCCTAGCTTTGACAATGTAAAAAAAAACTCCTCTGCTCCTGACGTGTCCTGAAACTGAACCATCACGCACTGCTCACGCACCCCAGTCTCCGGACGCCCCGTATAATATTTCAGCTTGATCTCAGCTATTAATGTTAACTGAGTACACAATACAAACACATGTGAATTTGGTATCAAAACGCCTGAAGTAAAAGCACTTGATCAATGTTTTCTCTTGACTGTATTGAAGCCTTTATTCAACATGTTTAGTTTAAAAACGTTATGCTAGCTTTCTATATACTAAAGGTAGTATATATGCCAAATGTTGCTAATGTGTGCATGCAGTCACTAGTTTGTATGCATACCATTCCCTATTATCACAATCTACAGGGAAAATTTTGAACAAGTCTGTATTTCTTTACCTTGTAACTTATTACACTTCTTGCAATAAAGGATATATTGTATTTTTACTAAATGACCAGTTGTTATTTATTTCACATTTATGTATTTATAGCAAGGAAAGTAATTTGAATTTGCACTGTTTTGAGTGCATGACATTTTTAACAATTTGTATCTAAACAACCTTTATAATGTTGTGCATGACGTTTTCATTTGTGTGGCTGTAATGAAGTCATAATCTAAGATTAATATTATTAATCCATCCATCCATTCTCTATACCACTTAGGGTCACGGGAAGCCTAGAGTCCATCCCAGGAAGCACAGGGTGCAGACCAGGGGACACCCAGGGCAGGGTGCCACACACACACACACACCATGGGCAATTCAAAGAAGCCAATCAACCTAACCTGCATGTCTTTGGACTGTGGGAGGAAACCAGAGAACACCCACCAAGCACAGGAAGAACATGTAAACTCCACACACACACACACACACACACACACACACACAGGGTGGGAATCAAGTCGCAGGCTCAGAGGTGCAAAGTGACAACATTAACCACCACGCCACTGTGCCATATTCATAACATTAATATGAAATTATACTAATAAACCTGCTTTTAACCACCACTTCCACTGCAGGAGTAGATTTGCACTCCAGGCTTACAGAGATACACCATCACTGTGACAAAACACTAGCCATTGATCATGCACACAATATACACACGCCGTAAAGCTGCTGCTTTACAATCCATTTTTTGAGCGAGAATCTTCACCGGACTGATTTTACAATTCTAGATAATCACAAAAATCTAAATCCTATGTTTTAAGACAACAGCAATCTAAGCTACAGTTTTGTATCCAAGAGAGGAAGATAACGTCGTTATAACAGCAGTTTTTCACCACAATGGCTTCTGTAACAGCAAGAAAAATGTAATAACACTATTGAATGTAAGGCAAAAGAAAGCATTATACCAAAGCAGCATTATACCAAAGCAGCTTTATACCAAAGCAGCACTATACCAAAGCAGCCTTATACCAAAGCATTATACCAAAGCAGCCTTATACCAAAGCATTATACCAAAGCAGCATTATACCAAAGCATTATACCAAAGCAGCCTTATACCAAAGCAGCATTATACCAAAGCAGCACTATACCAAAGCAGCCTTATACCAAAGCAGCATTATACCAAAGCAGCACTATACCATCCATCCATCCATTATCTTAACCGCTTATTCCTGGTGAGGGTCGCGGGGAAACCTGGAGCCCATCCCAGAGC
>JABJVR010047319.1:0-28125 GCA_025773905.1 Chitala chitala | reverse complement strand
CCCCCCCCCCCCCCCCCCCCCCCCCCCCCCCCCCCCCCCCCCCCCCCCCCCAAACTTACAGAGAATCCCCAGCCTTGCTGATTGCTTTCTTGTGAAGCGGTGGTACAGTCAGTATATAGAGCACTTCAACCACAATGTCCTTTAAGTGCTGGTCTGTAAATCTTCTAGTGCGTTATAGTGTTTTTATGGTTTCATTATCAAGTCAAAAAGAAAAAGTGTGTGAATGTGGCAACACCCAAGGACTATTAACACACAGACTAAAGAGGCTTTTTTTCATAATCACAGAAATTTACACATGCAGCAAAAATTGTAGGTGATGTTCTGTAGGTGACACATTCTCCATGAAAGTCATGTCACCTCCACCCCAGAGGGCTGACTGTTTACCCGAGTTGGCAACTCATGTCCTTGGTTTTCCTGCATAATCCTCTCAACTGGTGAGATGAGAAGACCGAAGCACTGCGGCGTGGGTTCGATCCATGCCGGGGGCTGCCCCTGCTACCCAGGTAACCCTGGATGTTTTCCCATTTCCAAACAACACGAATGATCAATAAACAACACTAATACACAACATTAAAGAAAAATCTAACATGAGCTCAGATCACTTAATTATTGGAAGAATATAAAATATATCGATATGTAAAACAAATTACTGCAAACATCCACTATCTCATTGGCATTTAGCTAATTTATTTGTTAGAGTTTACTTGTAGTTTGTCGATACACAGACTGCTTTATATTCACATTCTGTGTATGCGGAAGCCTGACGTGCATCCTGTCCAAGCACAGCATTTCAGCTCCTCCCACAAGCCGCAAAGGAATCTAGGAGGGATGAAAGCATGGCATCTATCCCAGGAGCTTCACAGGTGATGAATAATTAAGTAACCCAACACCAGTACAAAGCAAACTAATGCAAGATTCATCACACCGAGTCCAGTCACACACAGACAAGGTATCATCAGGAAGAAGTAAATAAAGCCGGTGCAAACAGAATGAAGAATTACCTAAATGCAAAATATCTGGAATGTTCCTCCACAGCAGGTGGAAGAGTTAGATTTTGTCTGCAAACGTTTTTATGATTATGTTGTGAAGTCAGTTAATAATAATAAAAACAAAAACTTTAACTGCTGTATTACTGACTATTTGTCTGTCCTTCACGCTTGACTCATTTGAGAAGCTGAAAGCCTAACACTTTACGATGGTATATGTAGGTAGGGCAAGTTCCAAGCTTCACACTCTGCATTTGGAAAGTCATTTTCAGACTTTAATTCCCCAGGACAAAAACAACACTTTTTGGTTAACTGTGTTAAAACAACTGGATTTCCCAGCTGGGGACTGGCTTCATTTGGTATATGAGAGATAAAAGACATCTTCATACTGTATCTAACAAACACTAAACAAGCTGCCTTTGGATGAACCAATCTACAGAACCTGAACAGCAAACAGCCTGACAGCTTACAAGAGACGCACAGGCAACAAAGTGGGTGAATTTTACACAAAAGCACGTATTCTGCCCATTAGGTGGTACCACAACTGTCTGAGTTAAAGTAACCCCGAGACATATTTCCACAAATTTTGCAGACATTCTATGAGGACTGTAACTTTGCTAACACTCTAAAAGCATGTACTGGCCTTCAAAGAGTTACCCAACAAGCAGTTAAAAAAACCCTTCAAGTTCCTGTATTCACTCACCTTGCCTGGTGACAGAAATGAGGGCAACGAGGGAATGTCCAAGCTTGTCAAAGCTGCTGAATTACACTGTCATGACTAGTGCTGGACCCCCTTATTCCCTACCCACCCCCAGCCATAAGGTGCACTGTAGAACATCATGCTTGCCATATAAATTGGCTGAAGAACGCCCCTTCCCAAAGCAACACAGAGTTGGTTTCATCTTCTGCTTCATAGAATGTTTCATAACCTTCTGCAAATTCCAGCCTGTCACAAGACAGGTCATTCCAATATGCTGTTTTTTCCTCTCTATGATACCAGAAACATTAAAGAACAAGTTCAAAATTTAACAGGAGCACCTGCACATAGTATGAAACTCTTCTTAGATAAATATGCTACTTTCAAGTCTGGAAGTCACCTGAAAGAATGAGTATTTGCATTGTAGCCAGGTCAGTCAATGCATATGATGAGTACGAAATAGTAGTCTTGTGCTGAGTGCCCATTAGAATCCCTAGTAACACACACTAATTGTG
This sequence comes from Chitala chitala, assembly GCA_025773905.1. Taxonomy (NCBI): domain Eukaryota; kingdom Metazoa; phylum Chordata; class Actinopteri; order Osteoglossiformes; family Notopteridae; genus Chitala; species Chitala chitala. The sequence continues at coordinate 25,927 of JABJVR010047319.1, read as the reverse complement.
TGAATGTGCACCTTCACACACAGTATGCGTGTGCACTCTGGTATTGTGTGCTTTTCCTTTGCAGCGTATGCTGGGCTAGGGCAGAAACAGAAGGGGACAGCCAAGGGGATAGCCACTGTGATGCTGCATTTGACGTGTCTGCTCCTATGGGGACATTCTGCATCTCTGGAATGTAAGGCACCACCACCCCTGAAGAAATCACCAGCTGTATTCAGAGCCAGCTGTTGATTAGGCTCACCTGTTTACCTTTACCTGAGCTTTGGTATGTGCTAAGACTGGGTGATATGGCCTAAAAATAAAATGAAATAATAATAATAATTTTAAAAATACTCTTTTACACCTGAAAAAATGGACAGTGGGTCCTTTAACATTGGACTTCACATTACCAAACCCCTTCCAAGTCACTGAGGAAACACTGCCAGTTTTATAATAACTGAGGAGACACTTTCTGTTGAAAGAACCGAGCTCCTTGCCTGCCGACGTGTGCTGGTATCATTCTACAGTGTGACTGCATGTGAGAGGCAGGGCGGTGTGACAGAGACTACTACAGCATGCTGTAATTTCAAAAGTTAATGTAAATTTCATTTTTACATATTGTTTTAAGACAAATATTTATCAATTAATCAATAAAATCAATTTATGGACCAGTTCTAGTATATGCTCTTATATTGTTTTTCCTTCCACTAAGAGGACTTGAGAGTTCAACATGCTACATGCTTCAATCACAGTCTGTCACAACTTCCCCCTCACTCTTACTCCATGGTGCCTGAAATTGCTACAGAATTGTATTACTGTACTAATATTTTTGTTGTACTTGGTTTTCCCAACAAGCATGCCTCATACCATTTCTAATCCCAGATTTACGTGTTCAGTCTCTGATGCTGCCATCCTATAAACCTAATCAAATATTAAGTCTCAAAAATTAACCATAACTGATGGAAGCATTTGAAAATAGTATAGACATATGCTGCTGAATACCTTTTCAAAGGTTTGTTAGCAGGCGTTCTGCTTTCACCTGTGGAACTGAAAACCAATATGAATATGACCCAGCAGAAATAAAAGCAATTTAGAAATAATGTAACATTTATGTTAATTCATGAATCAGTAAGCACATTTTAAACGTTGTTTCAATATTAATTTTAAATTTAAAAAGTAACATTTGCCCCTCAAAGCATACAATAGTAAATATGTACACAAGAAAATATGAATTGGCTTAAAGCCAGTTTCTAACAAAGGACTAAGGTTTTTCACTGTACTGCATTTAGTCAGGACCTTGATACTGTGAATGGATGCTGACATGTGTTAGAAGGTTCCCAACAGCTGACTTAACTCTGTCAAACTCACTCTGTATGTAAGGCAGGAAACGTTGTACTACCCTGGTAATTACACTTACCACCCCCCCTGCCCCCCCCCCCACACACACACACACACACACACACACACACACACACACACACACACACACACCCCATCAACAAAAAATCTAAATAGTGAAAAATGTAAAGCAAAAGAAGAATAAAAACTATTGATGTAATGAATGCATAAAATATTTTAAAAATTGACATGTAGTCTTAAAAAAGTAGAAAAAAATCGAAATTATTACCGAAAAATGTAGATGTATAACTTCGCTTGAAAAAAGGAACACACGTGCATTTATTTCTGCTTAGACATAATACTTTTCAAGGTTAATAAAATGTGGGTAACATAGAAGAAATATACCCCTTAACAATTTAATGTATATAACACAAAGATACTATATACTGTAATTCTTATCTTGCACCATAGATTCATGGGGACCCGGGACTCGCTCTGGGCCTAACCTCTACACACCTCAGAAACGCAGCATTTTTTTTGTCTGAATTTAACAAATTTAACAGCTGACCTTACAGTGTAAATAAAAGTCAGTCAGACTATTAGGAGTCAAATAATTACTGAAGAAGTAAAGTCATTCTCCAAAGACATGTCTTCTTAACACCTCTAAGACACTGATGAGCTTTCCTTACCAATCAATTAGTTTTTTTCCCCCTTTACAATCAAGGCAACAGTTGCACATTCATTTTATGAAAACATTTTATTCTAAGTCATTAATTTTCAAACACATTAAACAAGTACTACAATAAGTACAATATTGTACTTTTTGCAGTTAAAAACAAAGTACATGCACATTTTTGGAACTATACAGTGAAATTATACACTGTAAAATTACACAGGACTGCAAAGCCAAGAAAGAGGTGGTCACAGGAAGCAATACAGAGGTCAAAGTGCACACAGGAAAGGCTTTATTAAGTAAATCAAGCACTAAGGAGGCTTAGCCTTCACGGCAGTTACATTTCGTTTCATAACTGATGCTTATCCGGAGCAGCACAGAACTTTCTCCATTTATACTGTATTTCAGGTTAAACATTCTGTTCAGTAATTCAGGTTAAACATTCTGTTCCAAATGACCGTCGGAGAGAGTCTGCTGGGATCCGAGTCATTAACCTTCAGACTAGCACGAGTCCATGTCCTTTTCTCAAACTGTTATCTGCTGAACCTGAAGAGAACTTAGACACAATACATGAACCACAAAAGCACCACAACATAAATCGATGGTGTTGAAAGAAAATACAGATCCTGCAACATAAATAAATAATAAAAGAGATAAAAACAATTAGGATGAACTCCTTCTGCTTCTGCCCTCAATCAGCACAGCAGATAATCAGGAGTGAGAAACACCCAGGCATTATCACTGTTCCTACATGTTCATGGAACAGGAATTAGCATAGCACCCACCTTCAATATACAAAAACTAATGCATTTAATTACCACTATCTATAGTAGCATCTATTGTTACTATTACTACCATCTACTGTGTAATGTAATATACTGTTTGGTCTCGACCTCATTCAAAATCTGGATGTTTTTTAATCCTGGATATAAAAGTAAATTTGAAAAATTTGAAAAATATAAAACTAATAAAAGTTGTGACATGCAACATGAAACGATATCAGACTCTGAACGTATTTCTAGAATAATCAAACATAAGCACATTTACGCCACTGGCCGCACCAACTTTTTTGTTCAGAAAAAAAAGTCAGATTTTCTTTGACTCTGATCCCTTCCATTGAAGTATGTGTATAGATGACACTAAGATGGATTTGGTTTACTCATCTAGTAAATTTTCCAGAAACGTGTGGATCCATGCTATGCGTCTTGAGTCCAATTCTGTCATTTAGGCATAAGGGGCACACAACCAATACAAGGAAATTCACGAAATGTCACGCTTTGGATTGCATGAGCTGTCACTGTAAAGGTGAGTAATACAAACAGACAGAAAATGGATTCAGGTCTTGACAGCATGCTTAAAAATAGCTGGTCGCGTGAGCATAAACCATACTGGAGATCGTGTGATCAAACACAACTTTCACCATGTCTAAACTGCCCAAACTTTTCCTCAAAAAGGGGCCAGAGAACAGGCAGTTTGAAGGAGAAAAAAAAGCTGTCCTCGGTGCCCTGGTAAAAACCATCTAAACCAGGGAGAGGCTTTCATTTCTATTCTCTGTGAATTTGGGCGAGGGCAGCAGGGAGCGCGTGTTGTCAGAGCCGTGGGAACATGCTGTTCTCTGATCCGTGTCACCACTGCAGCTACACCCCATTCTCCCACCGCAGATGCGAGGCATCGTCCCAAACTTGTCATTTAAACTGCCAGCAAAAACGCCCTCCAAAAACCCTACAGCCAAGAGATGTGCTGCACATTTAATGTGTCACTGGCCTCATTCTCTGCTTTTTCTTTTTTGAAAAACCAGGTGAAATTTCTGGAAGGCCTTCAAAAGTGTTCTAGTACATTGTTGTTTATTCAGAGTGTATAACAGTTTCTACACAGCCATTACTTTGTACCAATCCATTATTTTTCAATATTTTTTTCTGTGAACATGGTTTCAGTAGGTATTCAAATTTTTGAAAAATCTTTTGAACGATAAGAACTGCCATTGGCTGACAGTTAACCAGACTACCATCAAGCCTACAGTCATGCATATAACTCACTAAGAAGTCTATTCTAAACCAATGATGGTTTAACACTATTTTTTGCTTTTACATTTTTTATTCAGTGCCTGCAACATGCAACAATTTAGTCTATGATACTTTTAACATTACCAGCACTGAAATAAATCTGTTGGATTAACATAAAAATATGTACATTGGTTCCACATAAAATTATTTCCTAAAAATTACTTATTTAAATTCAATCCACTTAACCTTATAAATGAAAAATAATTGTAATATGTGGAATCAAAGTGCATATTTTATTTTAATACAACAGACTTTCTTGGGGCAGCATGGTGGTGTAGTGGTTAGCACCATCACCTCCCACTCCTGGGCATGAGGAGTTTCCATGTTCTCCCTGTGCTTGGTGGGCGTTCTCTGGGTTCCTCCCACAGCACAAAGACATATAGGTTAGGTGGACTGGCATTCGTAAATTGCCCATGTTTGTGCATTATTAGGCACATTTTAAGCATTGGTTGAACAAGTTATTATTTGGAGGTGAACGGTTTACTGGATTTTATTGACTCTTACAAATCTCCCATCCTATATCATCTTGATCCATAGACTAATTGTGCAATAAACCATTAAAATGAAACTTTGGTCTGGTTTTAAAGAGAGTGTTTTGTTTGTCCATGCACACACTGCTTCCTCAGTGTCTCAAGAGGGAAGCCTTTTATGTGTTCTTGGTAACAGGAATCAGGGACTTCCATTCCTGACACTGATCTGGAAGCCCAAAATGCTTCCTCTGCTGAAACACGTATTGTGAAAATACATCTAACGCATTTTTTTCTGGGTACATTTCAAATAATTGTGTTAAACAGTATTTATATGTATAGACTAGTGTGAATAATGTTCATACAACTCTACTATATCACATAATTTTTCGTTTATGTTTTCATTTAATGTAATATTTTGTGACAAGACCCTGTTTTCTGTGACATTAAACAATAAACCGAAATCATTATTATCTTTGGCAATACAGCAAAGCTGGCAATGTTAATTTAATACTGGAAGTGTTATTTTAACACTAAGAGTGCTTGTTTGTGTCCACACTGACTCAGTGTACACCCAAACAAACACTATCAGTGTTTAATTGACACTGCCAGTTTTGCTGTGAATGCAAGTAATGATTTAGCTTTTGAACAGCACAAAAAAAAAAAAAAAAAAAAAAACTTTGTGACAAAATTTTACTTTTACAATCATTTTATGTTACTTGGTGAATCTGGAATCCCTCACCGATATGCTTATTGGCATTTTAACTTTCATTGCCCCCTTGTTAAAAAGTTTAATATTAATCCAACTTTATATTGCTCCTTTTTATGTTCATTCTCAGGCTAACTAGAACCTCGCATACAAAATAGTATTACGTCAGTATTTAAATCTGAACGTACAGGAAATATCCCTTGTAAATTGTTGAACTTTTTCCCTTCCACCATTTTTGTCAAGAAAACATTAAGAAATTATTGGTCCAACACTACAGTAATAATCATACTGGTAATAATCCCGTAGAACCAAAAAGATCATCCATTATAAACTACCTTTCAATATCATTTTCTGAACATCGACCCTTAAGGTTTGTGGAGTGCAGCTTCTTAAAATTCACCTCCGATGTCCACCAAATATGAGCTGTTGCAGTGATGGATGGATTTAATTTAAAAATACATAAAATATTATATTAAATTGAGTAATATATGTGTGTATATTATTTTTATGATTTCAGCACTCCACAGAGAAAAAGCATGAACCTCAGTAGCAGTTGGAGTGGAATGCACCAGTGCCACACTTCATACATAATTGCGCTTGCTTAGTGATTCTTCATGTCACATTCCTTGCAGTGTTTCTCTTACTTCCCTCATAATCGCAATGCATATGTATAACACCCTTTTCTGTACACTGTCCAAAGTGAACGATCAGTTATACACTAATACTAGAGACATGCTAAATGCCCTGCACTTCTTAAATGCCCTCTAGCACATGAAATAAATTGCTCAAATAAATATGCAATATTTCAGTCAAACAAGACAGTGTTAAACAGTAAAGCAGACCACAATTTACAGTCAGCAAAACAAAGCCAAACCTGAAGTGTTTTACTCCCCTAGTGACCAATGTCACATTTTTAAATTGCTAAGTCGCATTACCAAAGCAAAACCTACTTTCTACAGGTTATTACACGGTCCAAATAGGAGAAAGTGGTTTCGTTATCATACAGTATACAAATGCATGATCATGTTATTTCCATAAAATGTTCCATTATGTTAAGAAAGTTAATAATGATTAAAAATGAATTTGACATTGACCTTTAACCCGATAACGTCACAGAGCTGCTTTTGTATTAAAACGCAAAACGTTTTGCATTTTTACACAAAGTGTCGACTTTGTGTTATTACACAAAACTAGCGTTGGTCTTGTGTAAAAACGTAAATTTTTTTCGTTATAACACAAATTGCCGCTTTTGTGTTAAAACGCAAAAACTTTTCAGTGAAAACAAACAGTATTACGTTAAAACGTAAAAGTTTCTTGTTATAACACAAAACTATCACGTAAAAGTGCAAAAGGTTTGTGTATAATGAGAAATGTTTTGTGTTAAAACATAAAACTAATCACATTTTATTTTTGTATGGTGGCAGCGATACGCCGCCATACGAATGTGTTCAGAATGGACTTGTATTTTCTACCCATATCATAGCAATATATATAAAACGACATTCCACACTGGGGACCTGCTTTAAAAAGAGTTAAATACAAACATGGCTCATTCACATCTGTATGATGAGCTGCTTAAATTTATATATGGAGTCCAAATTGCTCCAAGGCATTCTTGGCAACATCCTGCAGAGAAGATGTCCTTCATTACAGGAGCCTATTATGGAAGACCTAATGATGATCAATAAAATACTCCCAGAAGTGCGGTTTATGGATCTCATGGGAGTTACGGTCAATGAAGATTTGTTAGTGCAAAAAGTCAGTCATACAAAAGAATGTAAGGACTTTGTGGATTTTAATAAATCTTACATCAGCAAGAAAAATAATTTCCCTAAAGATGCCACTAGTGTCCCTTGTTATTAAGTGAGAAGCCTGATAAACTAAGTACAATAGTACCAGTACTTAGAGTCAATTCTCAGTGTACTGGCCTGGAGGGCCAAAACAGTGTAAATGCCATCTTTTCTTAGTGTTGGGTCTTGGACATCTGTGAATACAAAAGCCATGTCACTAAATGCATGTATAATTAGTGGAAGGCCAAAAGAAAAAAACCACTGTTGTCAGAAAGTTCTCCGTTGGTACATAAGTATTTTTCTAGTTTGTAATCTAAACAGCATATGGGTTGTGTCTCCATTTATGTATCAGTGATTGTTAATGGGTATTTAAAGGCATTACAGATTTACAATAACCCTTTGAAGTCATTAAGTTTGGCTATTTTATCCCAGCCACCCCATGGACTATCTTTACGAAGTGTTGTTCATATTCATTATGTACTATAATACTTAGCGCAAAGTTGTTTTCCAAAAACTCAAATTCACAGAGAAAGGTATTACCAAATGAAAATGTGGAATATGGAATCATAGTGCTTAGTTTGTTTCTAAATTATGTTTAAACCACTGAAACACCTGGAAAAAACTAACAAAAGAAAATAATTTGGCCACTGAAAATAAACTGACAAAGGTAATCTGTAAATTTTTCCAGGGCAAACGCATAGAGGCCGTGATGTAACTTACAACTTCAACCATGCCTACTTAAAGGGCATGCTAGGACAATAGCAAGTGGTATGTGTGGTTTAATTTTCAGTTTCCTAGTGTTTGAAATACGTGTTTAAAACACTAATCTTTTGCTGCAAATGTCAGGACTCAGAAATATTTTATTTGTCGTTGTCTTTTCGCTGATTACCACATCGTATCTGAATGCAAACTTCAAATAGCCTAATTATTATAACCTACCAGTGACACCAAGAAATGCCGACAGTACCTGAAGTGGCCTTTCAGGCAAAGATTTCCGTCAGATGCTGGCCACAGAACACCAGTATCATGGGTGTCGCCTTCAGCCAAGGGGTTCTGTAAACCTACGAAGAACTACACCTAGATCTGGCACACTAATGGACTTTATATTCATTTCCAGAGCTAGAGAGTCCTTAGTTTGACTCTGTCCTTTATAAAATAAACATACCCATGGGGGTTGGGCAGCCAGTTGACCAAGAACCTCCCGAAGTTTTTATTTATTTATTTATTATATTTTTTTTTGCCTCCACTGTGGAGTTTTTGGTTCCTCTCCTGTTGTCACCTGCCTTTAACCTTATCCATGTATTGTTCTGATAATTAATTTCCTGTAAACTGTTTTAGGACAACTCTGTTGCACAAGGTGTTATATAAAAACGAATTGAACTGATATCCTGTCATTTCAAAAACTGTCGACATGAAGTAGTTCTAATCCCAACTTTAAAATTTTGCTGTACAAATTTCATTACTTACTAAATAAACATAATATAAATACAGGGGAAAAAAAAAAAAAACTTTGAAAAGCTAGAGCTATTAAATCACTTTAAAGAGGTTGATTTTAATTACTGCCACAGGACTCAAAGTCAAAGGCAGTTTTGATGCAAGTTCTTACCCTCTATGGAGGTGTTCCTTTTGACAGCAAGAAACAAGGTCAACCAATTCAGATTTACTATATGTGCTTATAATTTATTTAACATTCATAAAAATGATCTGAAATTCCTGGATTAATGTGGGTGAATGAATAATGTTTTGTGTTAAATGATTAATAGGCATATGCTACAAAGAAACATATGCAAAGTAACTTCTTCCCTCTCCATTCATCTCTATACTTTCCCCCTGACTTGCATGAACCAGAAGTGCAGCGTATACAGAGCTTGACGCTCACAGATAGCAGAAGCTCTCCAGATAGCTTGAAGAAATGTTAATCTGCATAATTCTTTACACAACTAAAACATTATGGTGAGGCAAGCTTACTGCTAATTGCCTAAAAAAAAAAACTGTCAAAGTTAAGGCCAAAAGTCATTGTATTTTGTGTGGCTACACAGTAGTCTTGTAATTTTCAGTTTTTTTTTTTACGTTTTAACATCAAAAGGTCTTGTTACAAGCAGATGATAAATTAAAACCTACTGAGAAAGCTAGCCAGATGACATATTGCTGTGTTGTATGGTTGGGTTTGTGAACGTTTTCATTCAATTTTCACTAAGCAGAATTTGCGTAACTGCCCAAGTGCTTTTTGCATCGATGTGAACATCTGCAGTTATTTTTTAACCACAATGTGAAAAGGTTTGTTGTTTAGGTTTACATACTGCAGTGAAACAGTTCAACATTTTCTTTGTAGCACCCTTGCCAGATAGACAAAGGTGTCGTATAGTGGATAAAAAAAAGCCAAAGTTATAGGTAAAGCAAACTATTTTTTTATTTGGTCAAAATGCATAACTTGCAAAATGCAAAATTTTATATTCTGAAACTGATTAAGGAATCACCTTCGTTATTATGATGTCACTTACACATTAACGATAAACCTCACGTTGAAGCAAACCAAACACACGTGTGTGCAGCGTAGCCCGGCAACACACTTCCCAGACTAGAGCCTCCTAGTGCGCATAATTCCAGCTTTCCTGTACATTCTAGAGCGCCGGCTTGGCAGCTGGCTTTAAAAGTAGGTCACACGCTTGACAGCACGATACCGGTGGTAGCAGGAAGTGCCCCTGCTCTTCTGCCGTGCTTGTAAGCAGCAGACCCAAAGGCTCCCAGGGGCTCTGGAACCATCCCACCGGGAATCCCTACATCAGGTAGAGCTCGCCGGCCAAACGGCCGTGCTCCTAAAAAGCCACGTGCGGAGAGGGCTGTTATTGCGTGAGCGAAACGCGAGGACAGAGCAAGCACCTCGATATGCTAATTCTTCACCTTCAAGGAGGCTCAAAGAGGATGTGCTACAGTACAGTAATCGATTTCAACTTCCCACCGCATGACTAATGTGTCCAGTGTGCCGAGTTCTGACACGCAGCGCTCGCCTTTGCTGTAATGAAATCCCGTGCTGTGGTGCTGATGAGAGCTCTCTCATAAGCAGCAGCAATTAGCACTGCAAGAAAGCTGTGAATATCTAAATTAATTGAATTCCCTAGGTTACAATTTTGATAAACAAAGGCATTAGAATAGTCTTTGAAAAAGCACAGTGTTAATTTTAAGAGCCTGCTATATAAATATCGGTCCTGTGTGCCAAGCGACTGCCTCCATTTCGACATCGGCAGTCCTCTTTTCAGTTCCTCTTCATAGCTCACAGAGTGAAATCTACTGGTTCGCTAAGAGAACTGTACTTCGACATGTCTGAAGACTTACTGGAGATCGTATGATCATCTCCTGTGGCATCTATGACTAAACCTTTAGGCTAATCACCATAAAGTGACAGTGACACAGGGTGAAAATAGACCCATTTAGAAGCACTCTCATTGACTAAGACAGCTTTTATCATTAAGTCAACCTTTTACAAATTAGTCAACCCAGTACTGGAACTTTAGCTGTTGCTTAGCAACCCATGTACTGTATATGGACATAAATGGTATACTTTTTATGAGGGATTTCTGTTTTCGTTTTACCGAAGCAACTTACTCAGAGATACACTGAGAATTTTGGGAAAATAAAAAAGGATGTACAGTAACCAAGACTGACACAAAAATCAAAATCTGAGTACTGAACACTGCGCAATAAACAGAACAGAGTCATCACCTCTGATGTAATGCTTCCTTCCATTGAACTTTTATATTTCAAGTTGTGACATATATATGGTATATTGTGACATTAGATATATATATAGAACCTGCCACTCAATGTCTTTCACTGGTGACCACAACTTATTGCAGCCAAACTCCATCAATACAATTCCACTGACAGGCGTTCGGTTTGCACTAACCGCCATACCATTAATTCAGTACATATGGCATGTAAAGACAAAGCAGCTCTGTGCTAGATAAGATGAACTTTAACTTCTTTGCTGTCAGTAAATGTTACGTGGCTGATAACACTGCTGTTCTGCAGGGTAAGATCACCCAGTCTACAACGCGTGACCATTTTGCAACATATGATGAGAGAATGCATTCAAATCTGCTTTTTCTTATTTTTACCTCAGCTGGCACAACAGGATGCTGAAAATACAGCATTACGAGAGAGAGGGAAGAAACCCTGATTATTTCACAACGATATCAGGTTGTTTATGTGATTGCCTCAAACTGTGATAAAACCCTAACCTCAAAAATGGTTATGCAAATTTTGCTGTTCGCCTTACTACTTTGTCCCTAAAGCTGAACACCGAGTCGAAGAGCACAGCAAGCCGCGCTGAACACGCCTTCCTTAAAGACAAATATATCGAAATTCCCCATGTGCCGCACTTTCGCTCACATTCTACGAGGCTTAAAAAAATAATAAATTCTCTTTTGTCCCGAGCTGAGACAAAGCAGAATGAGGTCCTGTATTATCTTCAAGGTCACCGTTTTTAACAGTAAAAAGGCGCTGCACGAAAGCAGTGTTCCTGGTTTGTTTTCTCCCAATCGTATCACTGTGAACACATCCGTTTAGACAAAAGGAATAAGGACGTGCTCTTCTCTTCTAATGGAGCACTGTGGTGCCAGTGCAATGATAACAAACAGTTTTCCCTGCCATCGTCACTTTGTAAGGCTGGGCACAATGGTGCTTTATGTCACACACCATTTAAAAAATAGATGAAAATCTGAAAAGTCTTTTAATCTGTGGGCTTCTGACGTAGTAGTGCCAACGCGCTGAGGTGGGTGCTATACACCCACCGTACCCTCTGACCCTCTGGCACAGCTAATTAAAGAGCAAAGTTCTCCAGGTCCGTCCCGTCAAGGTCTCAGAATTCCCTCGTTAATAAAGCCTGGGGTTTGATCCAACGGTGTCTATTCAATGCAAACGCTGTGTGCTGTTTTAGGGTTAAATTCAAGGCTTGTTTTGTGGGCGTCTGGTTTGTAGGGACACGTCATATAGTGCAAATATCACACTCGCTTGTCCAAAAGCTTGAAGCAATTAAGAAGCTCCTGGAACTAAGTTACTCAAAGGGTGTCTGGGCGTGACACACATGATAGAGAGTAATTATGAGTGGATCGCTGTGATCAAACAGCCCTGTTCTTCATTAATGCTCTTCTTTCATAGACTATCTTGCGACTGTCTTTAAACACACCTTAATTTTCATTATCCTCCCGCTCTGATTACTTTATTAAACGATTCTTTACACTGGATTTCTTGGTAATTTACCACCATTAAAGCCCCGTTTTAACAGTTTTCATAGCAGTATTATATTAAAAGACACAATGGTAGGAAGCTATTAGGCATTTAATACAGCCATTCCTGTGTACACAAATTGTAATTCTTATAGACTGCTCATCCAGACTAGGACTTCACTGACACCAGTCTAAAGCACATGCACACACACACACAAGCGCACATGGTAAAAAACCAAACCCACAACCCTAGAAGTGTGATAACACAGTGCTACCCAAGCAGCCACCCTGCTGTCCTGCACATGAACTGTGAATTTTAGAATGTGGCGTCCAAACTACTTCCCATTACAAAAACACGAGCCCCAAAATCATTCTTTTTAATTCAAGTTAACATTAAAAGATACATTAACAGCTGCAAAAAACATTGTAAATGAACTTTAAAAATCAAGGTTAAAAAAGTTTATGTAGTTTAGGTGTGTATGTTTATTTAAGGAAACGTATGTAAGATCAAGCAAAGAAATCGGTTCAACAGGTTATGAATATCATCATATGCATTTGTGGGTGGAACACTTAACCAAAGACCAAACGAGCTACATAAAACTTAAATATTTTAAAAAGGTGCTTACAGCATTGCTCTTTAATCAAACGTATTAGAGTTATCCTCTTTTAATAGGACACTTCAGCTATAACATGGTCCAGTCTTTAAACATTACAGCCCACAGTGGAGTTGTAAGAAACGGTAAGCGATACACAAAGACCATTCCCATCCAATCCCACAGTCCTTCATTTTCCCTGTCCATCCATTACGCAGCACAAAGAGGAATCTCACAATCCTGAAGGCCTCATAAAAACCAGCTCACATTACATGAACATCAGTCAGTAGTTTCCCTCATGCCATCCCCACACAGGGAGAAATGAGGTGTGATGACCTCATACCGCAATACAGACACTGGTGACTCCTTAAAAATAATGTAATCAATAGTACATAGAGAGGGAGGGATGGAGAGAATTTCAAACACAATAAAATGAGCCGAGGAGACAGCTTCATGAAGAAAGGCGGAAGATGGCACACAGCATTCAGAGTTCAGAACTTCAGTCCTCATGATCTCCACGATTTCTCCCTACCTCACCTCTTTAGTGCTTTATGAACCATTCCTGTTAAAACTTTCACTTTCTTATTTAAATGGCACAAAAAATTTACAGACCATCGCAAACCTCAAGATGTGCAGATTCCCATCCCCATTTTAAACGCCTAAGGTCCACTACAAGCTCTTATATACTCTTGTAAACATCTCACCCTATGGCCCACAGAACAGAAACACAGAACTCACAGAACACAGATTAACAGCCTGGTTTAGGAACTGTACTACAAACAAAACAGTCCCAGATTATACACCACCAAAAGAGCAGGGTTTTTTTTTCCTTCAGAAAAACACTTGCTTAATTGTATCCAAAACAGCATCTGTTCAGTATAAGTGGCCTAAATTAGAAAGTGCAGTGTGCAGTGTAAAAATAACATCGCTCAACAGCCAATATTAAAACCCGTTCCCTGCGCTGTCCTCACTCCAGCAGGGCCTCCAACGCGCCCTCTGCCTAATTCAGTTCTCACAGCTCCCCGTGACTGGTGACATCTGGCACACCTGACCTGCTCCACCATTACAGTACTGCAGGTACTCGGCTGCACAGGCCCCAGGTATTCGGTTGAGTGAGGAGAAAGGACCCTCTGGTGCTCAGCTCGGCAAGGTGAAATATTCGGGGCCCCAGATACTCAGGGTATATGACTACTTAGAGTAGAGAGCACTACCTGTGTAATATGCAAACGGTACCTTCTTCATAAATGGTAACAAGCAGTAATGATCTACATAAATATCATAAAGAAAATATAACTTTTCTTGTGAAAATATGGTCCAAGCCTAAATTCCATTGCTCAAGTGTAATGACTTCAGGAAGCTTACTGACATTCTAATTATCCTTTTAAAAAACTATTATAGACAAAATCTGCTGTGTATGAGTTCCCAGCTTCCAGACATCATAAATTAAGAAACAAATACATCTGTTTCTAACAGGACTGTGCCCCAGATTGGAATATTCCCCAAACAGACCATTTGTTAGAGACCGTGCAACTGCCCTAGAATGTGCTGATATTCCTGACATGATTCAATCACTGGTGATGTAAAGGGTGACCCCTGCTGGTCAGATCAGACAGCTGCAGCACAAAGAAACTCGTGAACAGCAGCACTGACCTCAGTGAATACATTGACCCTTAAACAGCTAAGAACTGCTCTGCTAAGGAAGGACAGCATAGCTCATGCAGGAAGCTCAACCTCAGCCAGTGGATGGTCCCCTGGCCTTAATTAAGCATGCTGACAACCATTGGACATTACAACAACATGAACAAATTAATTATTCACTTACTACATCTGATCCAACTCCTTTTTCAGCATTCAACAAGAAGTAACCAGAATGCCTAAAGCATGTTGATTTTCAACTTTGCAAATGCATCTTCATATAATTTAGGCAGTTAATCCAAACTTTAGGCAGATAACCCCAACCCTAGCTAGCTCTGAGGTCTATTTATATTGGAAGGGGAGGGGTGGCAAAATCATAACAAATCCTTGGTGCTTCTTCCTTCAGAAAGCTAAATTTGTGGGCTCAGTCAGAGCAATTGAAATTTTGCAAGATTAAAAAGAGCTTCTGTTCTATCACTTAATCATGAGACTCGACACCAGTCCTTGCATGAGGTTGCACCTACTGTAAAATTTTTAATTCTGAGAGCAAAAATCCATAATTGGCATCCAAATTTTCTGGTCTTGTCAAGGGGATCTAGAAGTCTGTAATATCCATGTTAAGATTATATTAAGGCACATTACATTAGGCTATTTCAGGCTCGGGATAAGAATTTCTCCAAAATGCTGGATTCTTGTTACCACTTGAGACCTTCCTAGGTAGCTTCCTAGATAGCACAGTGATACACTCAACCATGGCTCACATTAAACTTTAGGGCACACTCAAACAGCACATACTGTCATAGACCCCTGATACAACCCCTCTAGCTGCACAGCTGTACAGATTTCAGTAGAAAAAAAGGAACTCTCCACTTTGGTAGATTACCAGCAG
This sequence comes from Chitala chitala, assembly GCA_025773905.1. Lineage (NCBI taxonomy): Eukaryota > Metazoa > Chordata > Actinopteri > Osteoglossiformes > Notopteridae > Chitala > Chitala chitala. The sequence continues at coordinate 10,569 of JABJVR010047319.1, read as the reverse complement.
TAACTGATATAATACCATAAAAGACCTTCACAGCACACGGTTTAATTCACAGATCAAGATAAGCTGCCTGTCCATTCAAATATGTTTTGTCATGTGTGGCTAAACCTCGCCATGTATGGCTCTTTTATGTCAATACATCCTCTTAATTAATGTGTTTGGTTTTAGTTGATTCATGCATAAATGTTATATAAATAATACATAATTGTAAATTAAGTCATACTTGTAACACTAAACCGTCTAATTCGGTTGGTTACATGTAGCCAACACAAAACTACGTTTTCCGTTTACTTCTGTTCACTTTAACAGCAGGATGTTTTCACAGAAGCAAATCAAATCCACAATCACTATACTCCAAAATATAAGAACAAAGAGCTGATAGGCTGCATCATTACACAATCAGCTATTTATAGCATTGCTGAGTGATTATTAAAGAATAACTATTTTGTCGACTTAAGTACTTTTATTAAATATTTTTTTTATTTACAAGGCTGCACAAAAAAGAAAAATATGTAATTAAGACAAAGGAATTGAAAATATGGTAATGCAGTCAACTGCACAAAAACAGTGAACATAGGAGTATTGGGGGCACAAATTGTATTGAAAACGGCACTTTCACACACGAGGGCTTTCAGAGTTAATTAAGCAATTAATATTCATTCAAGGTCACAGTCCAAAATGAAAATTCCAAGCAGATCCAGTAGCTAATTATTTTGGCCAACCAGGAAGACCACGCACTCACTTAGCGTTCGTTGGGTCAGAACCGTTTAACATGACAGTCTTCCAGAAGCAATGGTGTCCAACATGACGAGCGTCTCAGAGAACATCATCATCAGATGAGGGCAAGATGACGACACAGGCGACACAGGCTATCCACAATATACACATGCAGCTTAGAGGCAGGGTGCAGGGCAGACGAGTGGCTCCGAATCGCTCGACTGCAAACGTCAGTCTAAGGCGCGAGTGGGATGGTTCGCATGTCAGCGTTCTCGGTGAGAGACTGCAAGGTTGCATGGCGGTGCAAAAAATTAGTTTTCACAAGCAAAGCAGCACAAATGGGAGCGGCAAGAATTTCAGGCAGGTTTTCCTTCACATCCTTTCTCTCAATTATCAGATATGTATGGCACAGGCCTACAGCCCTGAGCCCTGCTTGTCAAAGTAGAAAGTTCTGCTGGGTCTTGTTGTGTCTTCCTATTGGGGGTTTTGGTCTAATAAAATAATCCTTGTAGACAATACTGAATGACAGCAAGTTCAAAGCCAGTTGATGAGTACTGCTATCCTCTGGTGAGGCATTTACCTCCATCCTGATGGGAATGGAATATTCTATGATATGACAAGGCCATACCGCACCCATTCTCAGAAAAAGAAAACCCCTGTAACCTGATCTCAGCCAAAATTAACATCCAAAGGAGACTCAGCAACAGGGAGGAGAAGGCGAACGCGGTCCTTGAAAGAATCGCTGTCGGATCCATATGGCAGGATATTGGACACTTCGAGAATCCATGTCAAGGTGCCCTGAAGCTGATTTAGTGCCTCATGATAGCCCAGGTTCCTGTTAAGACATCCAATTCATAGCTAAAATCTTTAATTTTATAACATATACTGTGCTTAACTATCCTGTGAGAATGCAAATGGGCACAGTGCTGACATACACAGTGAACTCACAGATCAATGGTAACCTTTAAGACCACTAAAGCAGGTTTTATAACCTGTGGTTCTGACAGATTTATACACTTCCCGAGTAAAAGGTATCTGAAAAAAAGCATAGTGACACAACAAGCATATTTTATAATGTAATTTTACAAGCATGGGCTGTAATAAGGTATAAAAAGCCATTGTGTGTTACTGTTGCTATGATATGATAAACAACTGCTTCTTCAGATGAAGTCTTATATTGGAACATGTAATGTGATTATATCACAGATGACACACTCCCTATTCTTAAATTACAGCAGCACAACAATGCAGGCCGCTACTTACCAAATTTTAACAAAACGTATAAGAGCTGCATAGGAAAACAGCCTCAGACATTTTTCTATGCATTTACACAAAAATGCCACAATCTGCCAGAGAGAAAGGACTGACATAAAGTGTAATGACTACATAGATTAGACGTTAATCCCTTATTGAGGCACACAAAATTACCCTCCACAGAAACATGAACACATACAAACATAATGGGTATTTTCAAATTCTGGACTAAACTATGTCAATAAATTGGACCAAAACCCCCTACACCACAAAACAAGACCACACTAAACAACATATGCAGTTTTATTTCTGACTCAATAACTACAATGTTATTGGCCAAGGGGAAGATGGGTTCCCATTACCCTTTGTACTGTGAGAGTTTTAAACTTATTCTTTCATAAAAGAAAACTCAAAAGGAGTTTTTGATTAACCTCCACTGCCATTATGCCTATTGATGATTCATTTCCTGATTTGATTGGATTCAAATCAAACTAAGTCTTTCAGGGTTTATTGGAAGGGCACCGTGTAAAAATGAATAGAACTGAATATGAAAAGTAAAAATGTGAGGAGGCCTTTGTGCTCATTCTGAGATTTTTTTTTTCTTACATGCATCTGAAAATAGAGGTAAATAGTGGATGAAAGCTAAGAACAGATTCAAAATGCTACACGCCTCTCGCAGATGTTTTCATTTGGAACCCAAACCATTTATTTTTCCAGATCCATGGAGATTGGTCTATGGCTGAACCAAACATGAGAAGACCGTCACCAGGGCAACACGAACACTGACCCTTTGGCATATGAGGATAGTGGTCTTTGTAGTTTAACAGCTACGACGATTGCCAACTGAACTCCAAAAGCACCGATTCGCCACTTTTCCATTCTAATGCCTCATTACAAATGATCACAGACACCCAAAAATATACACCTAGTAAATAAATTACAGTCTTCCAGTACTAAGTGAGTGTTTGAACATGGTCCTGTATATTCCACCTCTTCATTTTCTCCAGGAACATTAAAACATTCAGCAGTCACAACCTACTGATGTGCGTAGCTCTAAACTCAGGCCTACAGACACAAGCAGGCTGCTGATGGCTTTCATCCTACACTGCAAAGGTTCTCTTTTCCCTGTAGCAAAAAAAAAACCTCTGTCACTGTTTCCTCATTTCATCGGTGCAGTTCCCTTTTTGACGAATGCAGCAGACAGTTTATTTGCCATGGTGATTTCGTCCACAATGTCTCAGCAGTTTGCTGTTTGACAGAACACCGCCATCACAGCAAACCTTGTCCCCTCCTGATAAAGCCTGGGTTGGTCACGACTAAACAGTAAACAAAGACAGCTGATTAATTATTAGGCGCATCCTTTAGAAGCCTCTGATTGGCCAGCATCAAACCAATGTGCTGATATCACTCACATGTGCATTAGCATATGTTCAAAAATCATGTTTGTGCCTGCTTATTTTCTTATTCTACACAAATCACAAAAAACTTAAATTTGTGGTATAAAATAAAAATAAAGCCATCAGCCTAAAATATGAAGCCCTTTATGACCTAGGTTACAGTCTCAATAGTTGTAGTAAACTCAGAACACTGTTACAGTAATGGATTTTAAGTAATGCAGGAGACACGGACCTTAGCTATACTTGGGTTCTGCTGGCAGCAATTTCTGTTTGAGAGCAGAATATGTAAAGCCTATTTTAGGGCAAAAGCTCAGCTACCTTTCCATAAATGTTGAATTGGTTTTGTACTGAGGCTCCAGAGAGCATCTTCTGACAGCTCCCTGTCCCCACCAGCACACGTTCGAGATTTCATACCTGTGCGTTTCCCTGCACTTGACTCCATTAGCGGCACTGGATACAGAAGAATCTCCGCTTGCTCTTAGAAGCACTTCTCTTGAATTCCCTTGAACCCTCCGAGGTCTAACATGCTGACTCTTAGGTAAACGTGCCCGTGTCGATTACCCTTCGTTCCTCTTCCCACGTTCATCCTGTCTCCTGAGATCATGGATTTTTGATGCACTAATCAAGTTACTTCCTATCCAACTGGAGTACAGGTCAACATCCACTTGCTCACTGGCTATATATAGCTCATCCATTGTTCCTGCATTGGTAGGTCAAGGAAAAAATTCTTACTTGTCATGTTTTAGAGCTGGTTTCAGATCCTGTCCAAAGCAACTGGTCCCCCAGCTATGCGTAAACTGCCTTACCGTCTGCCATTTAAAAAGAGTAAACCTTACACAGATGTGAAATGCAGCCCCTAAGGCTGTATGGTGTTCAGTTCAATATCCTTTTTGCAGCCAAGCAAGCTGAGGATGACACCTTTAGACACCTTCCCCCTTGGTCCAGCAAGTCTGAGAGGGGATTCTGACACTTGGGCAACCCAGGCTTACCAGCCTTCTGCCCAGGCTTGTGACCTACAGGAGGTCGCTTATTCAAAACACAGTACTTTAGCATTATGTGTCAGGACAAGCTGAGCTGGTAAAACATGTCATCATTATAGATTCTGTCTCATGATGTTTAACTGAATAAAAGAAGATGGCACACTTCATTACAGCCATTATCATATTGGCCCAAAGGCTACATGTTGCTTTTCATGTCTTTGAAGGCTTGTATTATGCAGAAGTCCATATCAATAAACTTTATATTGATCATAATTCTTTGTGACAATACCGTAATATAAAAGTATATAATTTGTGAAGAAAATGGCCAGTTTCATCACTAAACATGGCTTTAATCACTATGATGAGTGCTGTTAATTTCCTACAAAGCCACACGATCATGGTTTGGTTTTATGTTAGCATCACAAAGACCTTTATTTAGTCCATTGTTTGTAACATGCAAGAACAAAGAGTTCAATTTATCTAAACTGCTTCGTATTGGATAAGCCCATTATGTCAACACTGTTCGGATGTAGACACGTCTCCATCTTTTGTCATGCATGACTTGCTAAAATTCAGCCGTACATTTTAATTAATAATTATGTTTTGGGGGCTTGTGTTAGCTTTGCTGGGCTCACTAATGAAGCTATGTTATCAGGCCATAAAATTATTTTAAGCTTAACATGAAATCATGATGATTGCCACAAAGTGAAAAGGGGTATGGATTTGTGTCTGCAGAGGAATCATGAATGTAACTTAATAACCAGCATGTTTATTTAATCAGTCATTCATTTAAAAAACTGAATGCTGTCAAAAATTGAATATAAATTTCCCAAATTTTAAGGTTACTAGCACCCGCTAAACAATAAACAGTGATTATTTTACAACTAACAATTTTAACACGTATAAAGCTGTTAGCATGAGGTGAGTGAAGCAGTAGGCGTGAAATGGAAGAGGTGCAGCAACACTGGGGTTCAGTGGGTTCTGATGAATGAACATGAGAAAACATCAGCAAAACACCCAATGCCTGTAACAAAAGCCGAACTCCAGACATTCTGGTGGTGAAAAACTAGGAATGAGCCAGGGGGACAAAACTGGTATGTCTTGCTTCCCGCACACACACATGCACACACACATGCGCACACACACGCGCACACACACGCGCACACACACGCGCACACACACGCGCGCACACATTCTCAATTTAATACCCATTGTTGTGTCACTCACTAATAGCTGATTAAATCTGCACAACGCTGTACAATATATAGTTTAGAGCACCCTCTGTGCTTTGGGGTAATATGCCAGGAAGGGCAGTATATCATTATTAATGTAATGGAAATTAATAAAAATTATATGACAGACTGATGATTTCCATAGAAAGATTCCCATAAATAAGCACATCATACACATTGTACAGTATAAATTCCAACCTAATACACTAATGAAAAGAAGGGACATGTATGACTATTTGTTAGACAAATTTAGCAAAACATAGAGGGACACACTGTACACACTTTATGGTTATGAAGAACAGTGAAGAACACTGAATATGCAAATGCTCACTGTATATAAAGAAAGACATCAGAAGTCAAAAACACCAAACTCCAGTATGCACTATAATCACAGGTCATGGGTGCATTATAATCAATGTCTTACCAAAGCCAAAAAGGCTCAAAAAAGAAGTTGTTAATTTTGTTAAACACTTTTTAATCAGTGATTTCCATCTCAAATCGTGGCGTGCCATGTATCTGGTAGTTTGGACACCAGCCTACTGCACTGGCTCCGTCAGGCCAATTAGTAGTTTTACAAACTGCCATATTCCTGAACACACTACAAAACAGTGATCCTCTACAAAAGTAGCAGCTAAACCTTTGGACCAAATAGCTGGATTTAAAAACTCTCTGCAAACTTTGACAGTTTTTTTAAGAGCACATTGAACATTCATGTTTCAGCTCACAAGTGACATGACATGTTCGAAATTCAAGCAAAAACAAATTTCCCTTATGGTGCAGCTCCATCTATCACAACTTTCCAAATTGGGAAAAATGTGCTGCCATTTTTAAAGTTAAAATCTATAATTTGTTCTCTTCCCGCTATCAAAATAATCTTAAAAAAAAATTATAATACACAAATGGAAGGCATTTACACTCTAGGGAAATGTTACAAACAAGTTACAATCAAGAGACAAGACAATTATTTATTTATTAATTCGTTGCTCATTCATCTTCCGACTTATCCTGGCTAGGGTTATGGGGGTACAACAACCACAACGTGCTAATTAATTATTTTCTTAAACTTTACTGAGTTATATTAATAACTACTGAACGCACTGTATGCAAAAACTCAGACTGCAAGAAATGCAAAATGAGTAAAATGCTCTGATCCAGACAGTCACACCAGTAAAGAGAGGTGTCCAAAATATGTTCATGGCAAAAGCCCTATCTGAAGCAGACTGAGATGAATAATTCATGGACAGTGAAATGATGATCACCAGGGCTTTTAAAACCCAGGATTGCTCTGATGGTCAATTAGCCTTTAGAGACCTTGATAGCCAAACCAATTATTAATTTGCACGGTGAAAGCGATGACAGGTACACACAGAGACAAGACTGAAGACGTATAGTTATCATTAAATTCATGCTGGCAATGCCGCTGTAGTCCATTTACTAAAAATGTACTATTTTAATAATTAATGATAATTACAGCCCAGCACAACATGTTGTACATTTTACAGCAATCTGCACACTTGATGCCTTGGCCTTCCATACATTTGGTTACATTAGAAGGGAGAGGGGTTAAGGAAGAGGTGGGGCTGAGCAGGGGCGGGTGTGGAATACGTCCGTTACCTCCTGATTTGCCAAAACACTTTAACATACACCTTGTCCTGAGGCTCTGGGGTCGGTTCCCATGAGCCTTTTCATTCTTCTTCAGTTTAAGCTCTTTACTGGACCAATTATTGTCCTTATTGACATAACTTAGTCTTCACCTACAGTAGTAATGCCATTAGTCGTGTTCAAAGGAGTCTAGGTCTATGTCTGAAATTATGTACTTCCACCTTAAACAACACGCCAAAAAAAGTGCTTCTGGCAATGTTAGTTGGTCCCAAACCATAGTATACATCAATATGAAGAATGTTATCCAGGTACTTTTTGCAACTCATCCATATCGAAAGTGTGTGCACATTGGACACTATTCAATCTCATAGTTCAAGTCAGAGGAAGTAAGGCTGCTTATGTCTCTGGTTCGGTGTTTGGTATTCAATGATTAAAGTTAGTGTCAATGATATGTGTTATTGTAGTTGGGTATGTCTGAAATGTTTCATACTAATTTGAATTGCACATCAAGTTCACCACCAGAATAGTGCATGCTTCCATTACAACTAAGTGCATAGTTTGTATTGTTTGATTTCACCAGTCGAGATGTGTGACACATATCAACCTTCTAGGACCATAACTGTGGATCTCCAGTAAAGAGGCTGCCTTATAACACAGCCCAATGAAAACTGTAAACAAGCAAAGACTGCCCCATTTCATCATTTTGCAGGTGAGGATGGTGGAGTTCAAACTAGTGACTTATTTAAAAAGCGCAGATTTGACACAGAGCTCAGGAAATCCCACTGACACCCCAGCAGCTCTTAGCATTAGAATACCTCACACACCAAATGTCAACTGACACATTGCTCATCTACCTGCCTTAACAGAGTACACTCAAAAAAAAAAATCAGTCAAAAATCAGAGCAAATTTCTATGATAACTACTAGTCTGGATTTGCCATTTGGAATGATGGGGACTTTCTCTGACACAGTTCTTAATCACAGCTAAAGCAGTACCCAAAGCTTTCTTGACATAAAAATTCCTTCCAACCAATGAAGAAAATAGCTAGTGAATGATGTTCATGTCAACCAAGAATGGGTGTAGCCTAGTGTCAACTGCTAACACACAAAGTCAAGACCTCTATGAGAAGCATCCACCTTCATATCAACAGACAACCCAGATGTACAGACGTTAAGTATGGCAAAGGTATCCATAGTTTTTGGAGCCTATCAGTCACCAAGCAGCTACATGATAGCCTTGCTAAGCGTCACAGCGTCCCGCGTGACCCATTCCTTCATTTAATGGATCATCTGCCACATACGGCACAGAGAGCCACCCAGAGAATTGTCCCAAATAAAATCACACAAAACAACACCGCAGCACAGGGAGCAATTAAAAGAAAAACAAATTATGTTGCAGCACAATGACTCGAGTGTTTTTACGTCCCAAGTCATTTCAGCACTTGATGGAAGAATTTCCAGATTTTATGCAGCACTACACTGCACATCTGGAAAAATATTAATCAGCACATAAGGTCATAATGCAATACATGTCATGATCTAAGACAGTATGCCATGACCAAGCATTTATATCTGCATTCTGTCAAATTAAACAGCCTACATAAAACTGAATGCAAAAACATTTACTGCTGTGAAATTCTAGAAAAGAGAGGATTTTTTTAACTTCTGCAGCATAAGAGATATGAATCTCTAGAAACCCCATCCTGATTTATCTGGTGGCATTATTATGTGATCGAATGTCTCTAATCTCCTCCAGTCTTCTAGGGTGCAAAAAGTTCCCATCCATTTTCCATCTTTCATTTATGTCATTGAATGTGTTTTCCATGAGGCGCCACAAGTCTGTTAATAGCAAATCTCTTTCAGACAGGAGAGCAGCACTGTGTCACAGACGCACCCCCAGTACTGCCATGATACCCTCCCATGTTAACATCTCCCCAGCAAGTGGACACTCCCAATCAATGGACTGATATTCTAAACTCAGACTCAATACTTCTTCATCCCAGCACAAGACAAGCTGTCTTCACAGACCGTTAACAATAGAATGGTTATCTATTTTAAAAGGCAAGCTTTGATTTCAAAAGACAAAACACAAAAGAATACAAATAAACTCACACTATTCCAAATACATTAATATTAAGTAATACTTCATTAAGATTGAAGATTCATGATTCTAAAAACTTTATTAATCCCAGGGGGAAATTGCTTTGCTTGGTTACAGCTACACTCCACATGACAAGAAAAAGAAAGAAAGAAAGAGCCACACCAATACAATATATACAGCAGCACAAAGTAACACAGTAAATATATATGAATATGAGCAGTGATATGAAAACTGATTGTCCAGTTCAGCAACAGTTCCACTTACAGTAGGGACAGGAGTTGTAAAGTTGTTAACAGCCACTGAAAGAAAAAATCTTCTATACCATTCTGTGGAGCACTTGGAAGTGATCAGTTTCTGACTGAACATGCTCCTCTGTCTAGCCAGCACACTGTGGAGTGGGTGGGAGGTATTGTCCAGGATAGAGAGGAGTTTGGTCAACATTCTACTATCAGCCACAACATTGTAACACAATTATTTCCTCACCTGCTCCGCAGAGATGGTCATTAAACTATAGCTGTGACTGGGTTGTGTTGGGGAGGGACAGGAGAGCTTGTGACGGACATACTAGAGGGGAGGATATGGAGCTCTATGTTCAATCTATTAAAGAAACTGTTAAAGAATTACTTTATTAATGGTTCTCAATGAAAGGTGATGCACTTAATTAAATTAAAGTATACAAATGGGCCTAAGTTAGACTTAGGCCCATCTGTATACTTTAAAAAATATTGCACCATCCTCACTATGCGGGTTACATACGTTTTTACTTTTCCTTTGTTTACATTCCAAAGACAAAGACGGTACTCCGCAGAAGACTTAAAAAGCTCCAAATTAAGGCAGTTTTAAAGTATTCAAAAATATGCCAATCAAAATTTAGCCCAGACAAAATTTTTGTGGCATGAGAAGGTTTGACACACACGTACAGGCCTTTGATATGGTGTGAGTCCATAAAAGACCAGTTATCTTTAACTTGCCCCATGTTGCCACATGTCAAGCAATTGTTCAACTGGCAATAACTTTGTCTTTCGCCTATTTAGGACAGGAAGCTGCAGAAACCACCAAAGCTACACCCTCACTAGACTCAGACAGTGTATTTCAGCTCTCCACTGGAATAAGTGTTGTCAGTTTGTCTGACTTTTAATATACAACTCTTTGGGCAGCATGTAAAATTATGCACTATACTTGCATGTATATCAAAAACTATGTTTATACATGTTGTATTTCAGCTCTCCACTGGAATAAGTGTTGTCAGTTTGTCTGACTTTTAATATACAACTCTTTGGGCAGCATGTA
>JABJVR010047318.1:0-28129 GCA_025773905.1 Chitala chitala | reverse complement strand
AATGTATTGAATAGTGTAAGGCTATCAATAACCACGTACGTTTAAATATGACCGTAGAACGAACTGTAGAGGCAAAATTGACGAGCCTTGATTTCTTGCTGAGGTGAAAGGAAAGCTTTGGGGCGAGTGACACTGGGCAATAATGGCCGAAATGGTCAAAAAAGGCATGAATAATTCAGATCACTGCCGCGACCCTAATCCCGCTTTTGTGCAGCCCCGTCATTCCTATAGCGGCGACAGCTGCTCCAGGGAAGCAGTCATTGTGCCCAAGCTCTGCGCACACACACACCTCGTCCTTGTCTGCCACTGAAGGAATGTGTCCAGCCCGGAGCAGCTGGACCGTACGGTTTTACAAAGCTGTAGTATCAGCGCGAAGGTAGTTATGAACAGGCTTTGCAAGGCACACGGGGCAAATTAAGTTTTAGTTGTCACCTATTTATAGTGATTTATAAGGGAGCACCACTAAGCAGCGGCAAATAAATAGCGATTTGAAATCGAATAGTAGAAATAGCACGTCGTTCGGGTGGTAAACTTAAAATCCCTGTTTCCGATTTATCTTGAAGTCGACAGTGCGTGTTTCTGCTGGTTTTGCGTTGGAAGCGGAGCGGCGAGTCTTTCCGCAGAAAGTGCGCCGTTTCGGCCAACAAAGCGGTCTGCCTTATACCTGTGTGCGCGTTGTGAGCTTGACCGCTGCACAAGATAAATGAAAATCTTTTTCTTACCGTGGGCGCACAAAGCCGTCAGGTAGAGAACCAGAGAGGCTGACAGCATCAGCAGCCCCCAGCATCCGGAGAAAACCCGCGTCGCCTTGTCATCCATGCTTGACTTGATTGGTGTATCAAACACAAAAACGGAGAAAATCTTCAAATGAAAAATTAAGTATTCTGAGTAACTCTCTAATACTTATAAATATTCCAAGCGTCCCTTTTGCGTTTCCTCCACGTTATAAACTATCCATGGTGTAGTCTTTCGGTTTTGTTAGTTCGCTTAGTTTTTCCTTATTCTATTTACAGGCACTATTACTCTACGGTCCCATTCTTGCTGTCAGACATACTTTCGTGCGCACCGATGGACCGTCTGTCTGTCTTAGCCCAAGGAGAGCAGGTAGCACCGTTGGTTTAAACCGACAGACCTACACCAAGGAACAGCAAATCGCCCCCTTAGTTATGATGCGATCTCAGTTCTCACAATCTGAAGGCAGAAAATGAATTCGGTTTCCCACCGTCTCTCTCTCACCCCCACCTCTCTATCCCCACCCAGGGTTTTTTTTCTCCTTTCAATAATTTGCTATTCAACAGAATCCATTGGATCTTTCTTTTGCGCACGCTCGCTCCCGAGCGCGATTGTTTTTTTTTTTTAACGCCGTTCAGTGGGAAGACATCATTCCGTAATTGGTTTATAACAAGCGAGGTCCGATTAATGTGAGTGCTCCGTCTAAGGTGTTCATATTCGATGGTGTCTAATATAAACCGACCCCTGTCAATTGTAATCTTTTTTTCCTTTTAATTAAAATCAAAGACAACTCAAAAATTTTACGTAATCGAAATATGTTGTAATTTCTGGTATAAATTCCATATTGCAAATTACTGCAAAGATACCCGTCTGTAAATTAGCGTTTGCCGTAGTCTTTAAGCACTCGTTTAAAGGCACGGGTATATTGAGAATTAATAGCATAGTAAAGTCTCATTAAAATAAAACAGTTTTGCTGTCCATAAACACAAACCTACAAAGTAACAAAAAGGTATGGTGATGAGTATTGTAATGTCGGTGCAGGTCGGCAGCCGGGAAGGGCGATTATGCACCTTCCCGGCAACTCCTGTACTTTAGTTATGTTCCACCCTGAATGTGTTTGGGCGTATGAGTGTAGACCCTTTGCCCCAAATGCCTGGTGTGACTTGTGTGGGTGATTGTTCCTCTTTGTGATCTGCTGCAGATGTGCTTGTTAGGAAACATTAAATAAAGAGATTGATAATTGCACTTCTGCATCTGTGTTATAGCTAGTTATAGTCACTGTCACTACAGTGGTGTCAGAAGTGGGATCAATACATGAGATATTGATGAAAATCTCCAGCAGCTAAAGCTAGTTTTGAGGGAGAAGCTGAGAGCACTAAGTGGGATTGCAAGCCCCAGCGAGAGACACGTGCTGAGCAAAGCAGTACGGAACACACCACAGTGCCGGCTGAACGCAGCGGAGGACGCGAGCGCATCCAGGGAACCCGAGGGGTGCCGCAGACATGCTAGCGCCACTCAAGCTCCACAGATACAACAGCGAGCAGCCTTGGGAGCCAGGGCTAACGGCTGGACCGAAGAGACCGTCACGGTCTGCCTCACCTTGGAGGGGAAGGTGCTTCAGGTACTCCTGGATCTGGAAGTGAAGTCCAGACGCAGCCTGGGGGACCTGAAGACAGCACTGCGCCGCTACTTCGGGGACAGGAAAGACGAGCAGAGCACCCGTCAACTGCTTAACACCCGGTAGCGGCAGGAGGGAGAGAGCTTGGGGGTCCTGACTGCGGACATTAACACACTAACCAGGCAAGCATACCCCGCCTACACTGTGGGGCGTGCAGGGAGACCATCATGCATGAGTTCTGGATAGCCCCCATCCGGGACGAGTGCATCATCGGGATGCACCTCCTTGTCAAGCAGCGTGCCATCCTGGACCTACAGTGGCACACGCTGCGCCTGGGGAACACCATCTGGAACACCTGTCCACTGCCTCTGCACACCAGCCCCGGAACCACCCCACTGGCCATGCCATGAAGTCCCCTGCTGAGTCCAATGCTGCTGACCCGCCTGCAGGAGAGAACCCCAAACGCAGGAGAAGGGCGCGGGGGGTCGGGCGGCACCACACCGCGAATGCTGCTTCACTGCAGCTGCAGCAGGAGACAAAGGCACAGTGTCGGCGCCTGGAGGAGGTGGCAGAGAGCGTGGAACAGGAGCCTGTTGTGGCACAGAGGCAGGCTTCAAACAGGTCCATTGGCGGGCAGCATGGCAGGAAGGGCCCATACCAATGCTCCCGAGGTCCTCCCCAAAACCCCCAATCCAGGGCTGCCTGCACCAAGGCAGAACTCGCCCCCCTAGTCGCGAGCACCGGCGTTTTCCACCATGACTGCTGGACAATGTCATAGACAAGGGTGGCGTGGTGGGTGTGTGAGTCGCCGGGACGATCAACTGCTGAAGAGGGGGCTGCGTAACGTCGGTGCCACGACCAATGGTCGGCAGCCGGGAAGGGCGATTATGCACCTTCCCGGCAACCCATGTAATTTAGTTATGTTCCACCCTGAAAGTGTTTGGGCGTATGAGTGTAGACCCTTTGCCCCAAATCCCTGGTGTGAATGTGCGTGGGTGACTGTTCCTCTTTGCGATCTGCCCCAAATGTCCTTGTCAGGACACGTTAAATAAAGAGTTTGGCAATCGCACTTCTGCGTCTGCATCTGTGTCATGGCTAACCACCGCTACTACAGTATTTATGAAAGACCACAATGCCACGATAAATGTACGAGTGGGTGAAGGAGGGGGGGAGATGTATTTCTTTTCACTGTCTTCATGACTGAAGGAGATTCAAGCAATGGAGGGTGAACAAGTGTCTCGAGCTATTTAAATAGCGGGCAGAATATGTCTAAAGCAAGAGACATGTTTACATACAATTTAAATGTTAAGACTTAAGGAGTGTCATTGTCTTTGTCATCAAATGTTAAGAAATTACATGATGCATATTTATTGTCCCTAGCCAGGGTGGATCTCTAGCAAACAGAATAATGTACAAGCAGTACAGCTAGTTTTGGTGCTGTACTTAGTATACTATAGTTGATTTTTCCAAAGCCTGTTTACAGTTCTGTCACATTTACTCATTTATACAGACATTCATGAAAGCAGTATATGGGTACAGCGGCAAAACCGAGTCCTTGGACAGCCAGTTTTGTAGCATATTCCACATATGTGAAATGTTAAACATTAAAACATGACACAAACCTTCTCTGGTCATCCCTAAGAGGCCTGTCTATGGTTCTCTCCACATGCTCACCATCCAAACTGTTGGCCCAATGGCAGCTGTTACACATTGCCAGAAGGGGGCGTAGCTGAGGTCTCCCTGGAAATGGAATTAATCTTCTGTGTGGAATGGCTGTCAGCCCACACACCTGGTCCCACACTTTAGGAAATTCAGGTGGTCATAAGACAATACAGGAAACAGCAATAAAAAATGTTCTAGTGAACTGAGTCACACTTTAGCAGATATTCCTTTGTGGACACTGAGTGGGAGCTGTGACATATGAAGGAGCTTGCTGAGGGCAGTGCTTTAACGCATATAAGACAAAACTGTGGGTGTGCAACTTTGAGTGTGCATTACTGTGTGCTAGTGTGCTTGTAATTATTTAGATGTGTGTATTTCTGTGCATCTATGTACAAGTAACTATGTGTTTCTGTGACTTGTGCACTTACTTCTGCATGCTCAGGGAGATGTTTTTTTTGCAGATTTTTTATACGCGTACCTGCCTATGTGTTTATATAGGTATTTATGCTTGCAGGGAGATGAGCCTGCCTATAATGGGGATTGGTGACAGGAGTAGAAGATAGAAATGTCAGCAGCACAGCTTGCTGTCCACAAAGCTGTCTCCTTACTCTGTCCATCATTTGGCATCCCTCTCCTGTGACCTCCCCTGAACAAAACGCTCCTACTCACAATGCTCCCTTCAGCTTTTCTGCAAAGGTTGGCAATTTGCAAGCCACCCCCCAACCTTTTTTCAAAACACAGATCAGCTGACACGTCCAGGCGGGAACGATCAGCTGTCATGGGTAGCCTTTGGAAGGACAAGGGCATGTTGATGCTCTGTCCACATCCGTGTTTTCCTGCAGCTCCTTGACTTTCATGGTCTCCAAAGGCAAACCAACAGCAAGTGTCATCACATTGATGTTTATAATTTCACAGGTATTGCTGCATTATTCATCACTATTTTTATCTGTATATCAAAAGCATTTTATTGTATGCTTCTATTTTTCCATTTAAACACAAGGGTGCTGTACAGGACATATTTAGGTGTCTTGCTCAAGGGCACAGTAGGAGTACAGCAGCTTGTTTGTCTAAGTTTTGAACCCACTGAATTTTGGATGAATTTCTTGAATTTCAGGTCTGTCACTGAAGAGCATGATTGCCTTCCTATACTGCTTTTTTAAACACACAGTCAAGTGATTTGTTTTGTTAGAACAGAAGACACATTGGTCTTCCAGTATCAATAGAAACATCAGGCTTATCCATAGCAGTTACAATTTAACATTAAATGACACAGTTGAAGTGACAACAAACCCAAGGCTGATTACACAAATTTTACTTAAAGACATCTTCATTGGTGGGATGGTGGTGTGGTTAGCACCATTGCCTTGGGCCTGGGGCTCAATTCCCTCCTTGTATCTATGTGCATGAAGTTTGCATGTTCTCCCTGTGCTTGGTAGGTTTTCTCCAGGTTCTCTAGTTTCCTCCCACAGTCCAAAGACACATATTACATTGCCTGTAGTGTGTGCTTGATTGTGTGCCCTGTGGTGGGTTAGCACCCTTCCCAGGGTGTCCCCTGCCCTGGGCTTCCTGCAACCCTGAATTGGATAAAGCGGTATAGCGAATGGATAGATGTCTTCTGCCACATTCATTTTTTGTATTCTCTATTTTTGGTCTTTCTATGAGTGTTGATGCATGGGGGAGGCACACAATAATTACCAGAGAATTTTAAATCTAAAACTGGTCTTCTTTTTTGCTTGTGTGGAGTGGATTTTAAGCAGCTCTCCCCAATGGTGTCGGTTGAAACCCACCTTTATGGATCCTAGCAGTCTTAGTTCTCCACAACACCACATTCTAAAACAATTCTTGTTCTTTATTTGTAAAATAACAGATTGTCTAAGAAAACCATTGGGATTAAGGTAAAAGTAAAGCAGGGATTCTTTAGATATCTGGAATCGGGTCAGACAAGTGCATCAGTGTTCAAATACTGTTGTGAGCAAAATACACATGGGGCATGTATCCTGACAAGTACATAATCTTTCCCTCTTGTTCCCTTCTTACAAAGTATTTTCCCAGAAAGGACATTAAAATTAGGTTATTTCCTAAATCCACGTCAGATCCAGGGATAACACTGTGCCAGGTCTAGGCATACTACACGTACAGTGACAGGTGCCCAGAGGCTGATTTTCAGTGCAATGAAAGAAAAAAACAGTAACTGTTGAGTAAGGAGGAAAAAAAATTATTTGGATGCTCGATATCAACTAGCTGCCAAACACCTTGAGAATTCAAGAATTATGCAAATCTGAGAAAGCTGAATCACTATACAATTATGAATATGATTTCTGGGTCGTATGTGAAACTGGGTCTTTTGAAAAATATCTTTAGACCAGCAGATAATTTTCAATAAAGTCTTAGGCATGATATGACACTTGAATTTGTGGTAACAATACAGAATTCAACTCACCTGTGCCCACCTGAAGCACAATTTACACAAATGGCGAGAAGAATAGTATGGATGATCAGAACAGATGCATATATTCTGCTGACAAAACAAAAATTGTAGTGTGTACAGTGGACCAGAAACGGGGGGAAATTAAGGCTGTCTTTAGATAGATAGACAGATAGATTAGATAGGTATATTAGATAGACAGATAGATAGAGACTGGTTGGAGATATAGAGACCCCTGTTGGTAGCAGATGGCATTTCAGATTCCTAATCTAATAGCCACCTTGCACACTGTGAGGTGTGGTATACATGCAAACAAATGCAAATATGCATATACTGTAAAGCAGGTAAATAAAAGGGATGGAGCTGCTACTGTACTCTACATACACACTAATACTGGATTGCTTTTTATTCTGTTTTATGTCTTTGGTAAATTAGATATGACAATAAACAATGGCAATGATATAATAAACAGGTATGTATTTATGAAAAAATAATTTTATAGTACTTCATTATCAGAGAGGGAAATTATTTCTCTGCATTTAGCCCCATCCCCTGAGAGGAGCTGTGGCCATATGCAGCACCCAGGGAGCTAGCATTTGAGTATCTTTCTCAAAGACAGAGCTGGCTGTGTTGGGATTCAAACCATCAGATTTCCTCATCCCAGTGTGATGGTATACCCATTGAGCCACTAGGATGCTAAAAATTTAGAGCTTAGTGTAAGTGAATAAACTTCCAGAACCCTCAAAGCAACAGATTTGTTTGTGACATTATCTGAAAATGCTGACCTTATGTTTTTTTTTTTATTTACTTTTACATCTGGAGAACAGAGTCAGCAAAATGGAGATTAGGCCATAATCTGGAAGATATAATTGGGCACTGAGGCAGACTAAGGCAAATTATCCGAATATATATTATGAAATACAACAATTAAATACACATAAAACAAATTATTTTGCAGCATTTGAAAATTACACTGTTAGATTATTCCACCACCTGAAAATAACTTTTAAAATATAACACTTTTTGGCAAAAAGATCATTGAAAAATGAGATCTGCGTTCACTTTGTCAAAATTTACTTTGTTTAGTCATAGCTACATGCTAAATTTGCTTGCAGCACTGAGGAATCAAAGTGGATCTGTTAAAAATTCACCCAAATAAGCACAGTACTTGCATATATTTTACAGGTGCTGTAGAGGCTAAAGTTAAAATTATTTTTGTCTGATTTTCATGTGCCTGCATTCATACAGTTCAGACAAATAAATAAATAAATAAAAACTAAATTTGTTTATTTTAAAATAGCACATTTGAGTACAGCTTGTCATAAGGCAGCTACAGTAATAAGAATGTAAGGGGAAACAGGAAAATAAAGCCACAGTGTGGAGGTAAAACCCTTTGGGATTCCAAGTCCTGGCTGCCCAATCACCCTGAGTATGTAAACACTGTACAATACATGAGATAACCAACTGTAAAGTAGAAGACAAAAGAATCATTTTGGTGACTAGTTTGAGAGCCCAAAATACACTACTAATGATGACTCCTGAGTTTAGGTGTAGGATCTGAATTCATTCATTGTCTCCTTTCCCACTAATGCATTGCGTATTTGAGACAGATTAGAATTTTTATCATTTTTCAAACTCCACACTAGATATTCACCTTCAGCCCCATTCAACAGTTTACAGTGCTAAACAAACATTCATGTGGTTCTACCAGAAAACAGAACCACAGACCCATTTATAATGCCATCACATGCCTCCTTACACTCCTCCTGTTTCCATGCTGACCATCCCCCACCTCAAACCCTAATTCCACCATTTTAACTCCTGCTTGATTCCAAGGCCACAAGCATGGCCAGTGCCGTTAGCGCTTTTAGCCTCATCAGTGCACTGCTGCTATTTCTGACTTAAAGCTGGAGCGGTCGCTACAGACATCGGGCAGCATGTATTGGACAGAGCAGCACAGCAGCGCTTCTGCTACGCCATTTGTAGCTGATGCCGTATGTTTGCTGCGTGCCTGGTGCTAATAAAGGAACAGTTCTGCAGTCCAGATGGAACGCTAACACACAGCTAACGTTTCCATGACACTAGGAGGAAAAGAAAACCAGGCCTTACAAAGCAGCCGACTTTTTGCTCACACCCCCGCATGCCAGCACAGCTTAGTGTTATAATTAATTACCTATAATGACTCATGCAATGCAAATCACCTTAAGCCAAATGCATCACTTTAAAACCTGGTAATAACTTCCAATAAAACTTGTGTGAAAGAACACGTGTATAAAAGAGGGCACATCTATAAAAATGTTACCTTTTCAATTGAAAATTAATGCAATGAGTCAGTATTTCAATTAGTCATTATCCCTTTAATAAATTCAAAATTACTGATTTATTGTACATTAATTCCAGTACCAATTTTTCCCTTTATTTCAGTTTCACAAATAAAATTATTCAAAATCTTTAATACCAATGCATATGTAAGTTTTCTAACGCCCTCACCTGAAATGAAAACAAAAATCAGTTACTGCAACTTAAAAAATGTAACAGGCTCATTGTAAAGTGATAATTTTAATTAGAAACTCAATGAATGTCAAAACTTTGTGATTAAGGGCAGTGTGCGCCATTATTTGGAAACTGCGGCACTGTCAAGTGTTGTGGGATCTTGGACCAAGCTCAGCGGTGGTTAATGTGCAGATCAAAGATTCACCTACAGATACTTTTCCATACTAAATTAACAACACTATTGCACAGATTTGTGGCAGTTTTTTCCAAGTAAGTTATTGTGACCAACAGCCTGGGAGGTTGGGCTGGAGCACATCACATAACTGAATGAGGTTAGGAATGGCTCATTTACCAGTTGGCCAAGCTGTCAAAATTCAATGTGATTTTATACAAGGTATACTACTACTACTACTACATCTTTCAGCTGCTCCCTCTAGGGGATGCCACAGCGGATCATCCTTATCCATGCCATCCTGTGCTCTGCAGCTTCCTTTGTCACCCCAACCTCTTCTCCTCCTGTCTGGCAGCTCCATCCTCAGCACTTTTCCCTACATACTCTCTATCCCTCCTCTGCACGTGTCCAAACCATCTGAGTCTCGCCTCTCTCACTTTGTCTCTGAACCGTCCTATGTGTGCTGTCCAATCTCATCAATTCCAATGAAAACCTCAGCATCTTCAACTCTGTTACCTCTAACTCTGCCTCCTGTCTCTTTGTCAGTGCCACCGTCTCCAGCCCGTACAACACAGCTGGTCACACTACCATCCTGTAAACCTTCCCTTTCATTATTGCAGACATTTTTCTCCACCCACTCCATCCTGCCTGTACTCCACTTCTCTGCTACACTCCCCATTTCTTTTAATGGTTGACCCAAAGTATTTAAACTCATTCACCTTCACTACCTCTTTTCCTTGCAACTGCACCATTCCACCACCCTCTCTCATTTACACACATTTTATATGAGGCATACAATAAAGGAAAAAGGTGAGGAGTGTAGTATTGGGGTACTGCCTGTTTCCCCATCTACACAGTAACTATCACAACACATACACACATACATACCCCCCATACAGCATCATTGAAAATATGAAGGCCTGTGGGCACTGCTATACCCTTTATGTCACCAACTTAATTTGGTTGCGAACACTCGGTATGGACAAACCACGTGCAGCATGATTTTTGCCTACTCTGTACAAGCAGACAGACGCATGGTAAGACCGTGGCAGCAGTACCCAGAGAGTTCATCATCAGCTCTACTTAGTTTTGTGTTAACTGTTTTTTTTCCAGTAGTACACTTAAGGTGCCTAACCAAAAAGCTGCATTTCTGTTGTGTTACTGCTTGACTTTCTACCAGTCTGACAGTAGTGGGAAGGATACACTCCCGATAATGACAATCCCTGCATAAATAAATGGTAACGGACATCAAATCATTTCAGAACAGTAACACTTGTAGATAACTTCATGACCTAAAACGAACCCTTGTTCATATACCTGCTTTCCTTGACTGTTTCAGTTTTTCTGGTTGAGGGCTGGTAGACGTAAAACTGTCAAAGGCTGGAAATGAACGATTTGTTGCTTAAGGAATCAATCCTTTAACAAAAATACTGCACTCCTTAAAAAAAAAAAAAAATGCTTAGTATTTACGGTTATTAGAGGCTGTCCTCTATAATTGATATTCTGCAATACTGTTGGAAAACTGACCCTAGACAGAAACCCAAGACCCTCTGTACTTACATTGGTGTCAGATAAGGAAAGTCAAACAGGAACCATGTGAGCTACCTCATGAAGTAGTGGGTAGGGTACCAAATAGTCTATTGTGGACAAGAAAGAGCTTCAAGAGTTTAATTGAAAGCTGCCAGCAGAGCACCACCCAGCCTTCTGGAGCGGATCACGGGAAAATGAGTAGGGACAATGCCACCGGGTGACACACAAAGCCGGCTGTTAGCAGAACAACATGCCATTGATAGAGGGCCAGCACTGCCTTCCCCACAGGCTGGCTACATTTACCAATCTCTCTGCTGCCTAAATGCCCATGTATTTATTAGTGTGAGGGTGTTGAGGTGACAGGTCACAGGAATGCTCTATACACAGCGAACAACCTGCGCAGGGAAGGATGAATCTAAACACATTTAGCTAGAGGAATAACTTGTGTATTCAACCATCCAAACAGTCAGCTAGAAGAGAAATACGCACATCTGTTGATGGGCAAGATGGAATATTCCTCAGGTGGTGAGCTGTACTAAGCACAAGACAGTGCAAGTTTGTTCTTTTCGCATTTGCGGCCCAATTAGACATATCGAGTTTCAGTGGAATACACAACGTACGCATGCACACACCTCGATCACATTTTTTCCCTGTCCTCCATCCAGAGTTCAATCTTCCTCTTCCACGTGGAGGTTGTCAACACATGAGCACATCTGACCACACAATCCCAGTAGTTTCAACCAATTACAACAGCAGTCCTGCTTCATGCATAAAGACAAGTCTGTTTTCTTGACCCTTGCTGACAATGCTCCGGTACGTTAGATGGTAGAACCTTTTGTAATGTATTACTACAAATAATCAATATATAGTAAATACTGCATTACAAATGTTCGCAGTAAGTGCCAACTCAAAAACAGGAGTCATAGTGAAATTGCTTCATTTAAAAAAAAAAAAAAATCACGTTTATTTAACAGTGTTTAGGCCTCAGTACCAAATGAGAGGAGGGCAAAAAAAAAAAAAAAAAAACTACAAACAGAGAAAAGGAGAACTTCAGTAAAATTTTAAAGAAAACAATACCACAAAATAAGAGTCACAAGGGGGGGCCTGTGGTTTCCATCCCTTGTGATAAAATGTTAAACAGTCAAGCAGGGAAGTGTTTAGGCATATGCTACTCGAGGAGGCGTGTGGGTAAGGGTGAGCTACAGCTTCAGAGACTGCTTCAACCAGCAACCCCATCAGTAAAAAGCAGGAAGACTACAGTCTGTGTGGTGTTGAGGTACAGTATCAGTGAGAAGGGGGGGGTGGAAACTGAAATTCTCCTCTCACTCTGAAGTGGTCAAGGTCAAAAACTGTACTACACAGGGTCTCGACTTTAATGCCTTGACCATCTAGACTCAACAATTAATCCCAAAAGGTCCACGAGGACAGTGGTTCTACAAAGTGGACAATGGAACAAACCTTCCCGTACATATAAACACCCAGCAGCAGAGCAGAATATGGTCATAATGCAAAAATGTAAGGGCAAATGCACGGCGCGTGAACGTACACGCACACACACAGTTCTCAAGCCTCCCTCAGCATGATCGACACACACGCATCATATAAACTGGTATCTACTGCAACCATATAGTACAGCTGAAACATACAAGTGGGCGAGGCACAAAATACAGTGGCCCCCTGTACTAAACCGCCATAGTGCTGACCTCCTTTAGCTTATGTAATTTTTGAACGATCTGCATCTACACCGAGCAGGAAATGACACACTCTCACATTTCAGGGAAAGAAGGAAACATCTCAGACAGCCGAACTATCAGAGCTGTGTTCTGCTGCCCCCTGGTCCTGTCTGGCAGAACTACAGGAGAACAGCAGGTGTCAGTAGTAAGTGGCACCGAGTCTCTAAGTGGTGCTTTAGGAGGTCAGCATCTCAATGCTGAGTGTGCGCTGTGTGTGTGTGTGTGTGTGTGTGTACGAGTACATGCTCCCAAAATAACTGGTGGTAAAATTGAGGAAAAGAGGGCCAGTGTAAGCCCACACAGACAGCACTGGGGAACACCATGTTCAGAGCAGAGGCAGAGAGCTGTTTGGTTTGCTGTTATCAGGATGTCTTTGACAGTTGACTGGGGAAGGGTTAGTTCTCGACCGCACGGGATGGAGGTCCCACTGGAGGTCCAACTGGGCCCATGGGCATCCCATCTGGCTGCGAAGGGGGCGGAGCTGGGTCTGGAACAAAAAGTACATAAAATTATGCTTAAAAATAAAAATTTGAATTCTTGTCTTTATATACAGCCTCTCTCTAACAATAATTCTGAGCTATATGACACTGACAACAAAATGACACCAGCTAGCATGTGAGGAACACCTCCAAGGCACTCCAATAATCTCCCGTTCTTACATTCTCCCATTCCATAACCAGCACAGTAAGAGTAGACAGAATACTCAAGAATTGAATGTTAATGCATTGTGTGTTAAAACACACACACACAAAAAAGTGCGAGAGCAACAGACAACAGGCAACTCACACATGCCATTAGGAGCTGGCGGGTGCCTTGGTCCCATCATTGGAGGCATGGTGTGTTGGGGCTGGCCCATGGGGGGAGGCCCGGGCATCATGCGTCCTGGGATGCTCTGGCCTGGTCCTCCCATGGGACCTGATGGAGGGATGGATGCAAAGAGACAAGAACTGTCATCAGAGTGAGGTTTGTGATTTTGTGATCTGTTGGGTGCGTTACACTGATAGGACAAATTTAAAACACAGTAGGTTTGGGCAATATTACAGTATCCTGGGGTATTTAAAAATAGCAACAGTATCCCTTTAATTACCTTCATAAAAAAAAATAATAATAATAAAAAAAAATTTTTAAAAAAGTGCAGCGTTTATAATAAATGCCTGAAGAGTGTGTTGATGTCCAGCAGCCGCACCACTGCCTGTGCTTGAAGATGCTATAAAATGACAAAACTCCTATAAATGTAAACCAATTTATCAAATACAGAACCTGTGAAAAAAATTAAACTCTAATTAAACACTCTTATACTCGCACTTCATGTGATAGCCTCAGAGACCACATGGCGAACGTAAGCAAGCTGAACCCCAAGAAAATCTGTGTATGCTACAAGCACACCACCAGACCAGATTTTCAGCACTACAAGGAAGGTTGCAAGCTCACTACATCCCCTACTCAAACCAAACGTTAAACCATTTTGTTTGTCTGCTGTGGTTTAGGCTGTGCTTTTGTTTAAAGGTTATGCTTGTAGGCGTAGTTGTTTTGTTGTTTCATTGTGTGAAAATAACAGTCGCAAAAAAAATTGTGCAAGGCATCCTTAAAATAAGAAATGAACTTTAAAAATACTTGACAAAAATTACATGCATTAATAGGACAACATGACAAATGAAACACCAACACCGTCGTGGGTAGTCAGACTAATACCTACACCAGGGTTTAATTTCAGAAAGGTTTTAAAGGTATCAACAATTGGATACCACCCAACCCTAAAACACAGTACAGTTTACATGGGCAGTGTACATGTATTCATCACGCGTACCTGTCTGCATGGGATGGTGCGGGCCCATGGGGTGATGCATGGGGGGATATCCCGGAGCTGGGTGCCCATGCATGCCTGGAGGGGGTCCGGGCATCCCTGGAGGTCCAGGGGGGCAGATGGGGTTGTGTCCTGCAGTCTGGTGCTGCTGCTGTTGCTGCTGCTGCTGCTGTTGCTGCTGCTGTTCCATCTGTTGGCGCGCCTTCATCTCCGCATACCTGAGCTGCTCCATGTGGAAGGCCTGCCGCTCCGTTAGCAGCTGCTGCCTTTGCAGTTCCAGCTGCAGGCAATCAAACCTGCTTTAGTTTGTTCATCAGGCATTCAAGTTCACAACAATGAATGACCCAAGGGTATCACTATATGAGTGCCACAAAGCTCCCACAAGTACAGTAAGTGGATAAGAGTGTAGATGGAGCAAGACAGGAAATATACTGATGACTTAAGCTTAGACTACATCAATGAGTCTCAAGGAATACACAAATTAGCTGTTGCGAATCCACAGGCTAAAGGCAGTTATGCAGACATGGACATGGCCTGCCTTTACAGCTGACAAGACTGGAAGGGGCATTATTCAGCCCAAATAGCACACACAACTCTCTTTGAGCCCCTTCATGCCTGCAGATCATTTTTATGTTGCCAGAAAGCTGCACTATGAGCTATGGTGAGCCAGCTGACTGAGCCGCCCCCGCCCGTATCAGGGACTCACCGCTTCCTTTTCTCTGTCCATGATGGTCTCCAGCTCCTCAAAGTGCCTCAGCTTGATTTCCAGCTTCTTCATCTGCGTCTCCACTAGCAGGGCCACCAGAGACTTGATCTTGCGCTCCTCTACCGCAGCAAGGTGCTGATGGAAATAGAGGGGGGGGGGGGGAGTTATGCACACAAGCAGGACTGAATAGAAAGAGAGGGAATCACATGCTCTTGCCATTTGTGTCACTCGCGTTACTAGTTACAATGCTACGACAAGGGCAGCACTTGCTCCCCACCCTGCCAGTATAGCACATTAAAGTTTTATTTCGACAGACATGCACAGACAGCACAGGGACCAGCAACAGGACACTCACAGCTCAGACAAAAGGGAAATCCCATCCTAGGAACAGTGGAACTACCAACAGGGACCAGAGCACCATGCAGTGACAGCCATTAAATCACCATGAAGCAATTATCACATGCATAAAATGAAAGCACGCAGCAAAAAACACTTCTGGGCACAACGTTAGCAGCTTGTTCCTGTTAAAACAGCCAGGTTGCTAGGATACAGCTAAGAGTCAGAATTCTCCAAGCTGTGGAACCACTGTGACTGGGAAAAGAACCGTCAGCATTACAGTCAATGCCAACAGGTTACAATACTAATGAGCAGGTAACATAGATGAAGTCGAATCACGCGCTCACCTTAGCCTTTGTGGCAGCAGAGGCTAGGGCAGCGGCTGCAGCGGTGGCGATGTTCCCATCTCCGACATCGTGAAGCAGCTTTTTCTGGCCTTCCTCGCCCTCGTCCTCCTTGGGGCCTTCAGATGTGTCCATGGCCTCCTCTTTGTCTTTATCTGAAAGGCAAACGGCACAACACGCATGTAAACGTGCAGAGACGCTCTCATGCCAGACAATGCAGCACAAGGGCATTCTGCTGCACTCTGTCTGTGAACATTTGTCAGGGTCTCAGTTGAACATGGACCCTTTCTCTGTGACACTGATGTCACGTGAGTGGTTACCTGCAGCCTTGCCTTCATCCGCACCCACGCTTTCTCCCTCCTCTCCTCCCTCGCTCTCTTCTTCTCTGTCAGCTGCCGGCTCGGCCATCTCATTTTTCACCCTCTCACCCTCTGCCGACTCGCCTGGCTTCTCTGCCTCAGCCTTGGTGTCTGCCTGAGGCATCGTGGCTGTGATTAATGCGGGGTGGAATTTTGGGAGACAGGAGCCAAGTAACAGAAATTGAACTAGAATTGATCCCTTACCTTCTCTGCCAGCTGGGATTCAGCATCAGTGTCCATCTTTTCAGAGTCTGCCGAATCTTCAGAGGTAAAAGACATGTCACTACCTATTCCTACAATTACTCACATACATTTACAGTAATTGTTTTTACTAATGTTTATACAAACACTAAAGCAAAACAAACTCTTGTGACTTGCCAATAAGGACATTAATCAATGGTGAGATGCAGACAGAAAAACAACTGTCAGAATGTGAGGTGGGAAAACAAAATCAAATTCAGTGTCAAGCTGTCAGATCCTAAAAATTAACCCTGACCTACCTACAGTGCCCTTATATCAAACCCAAAACTACCCTTCAGGTTACCCTTCTGCCATAACTCTACCCTGACCAATAATTTATCTGGAACATGCAGCCTTTATGTCAAGACCTCAAGATGTAGGCCTAGCTCTTGCTGAATAGGGCAACAACACACCATTAAGAGGCTGTCAAAAAATGAAGGCTGACACACTGGATTTAAAGTGACCAACAGCGCTGAGATATACAGTCAAGATGATGCAAAGAACTTGCACTACAAACAACCTGCACAAAATGAGTGACTAGCAGACATCACCAAGACAACAATTACCCAAAACAGCTTAAGAGATTTCATTCATATTTCAATTAATAAATTTCATAACACAAACAGCCTGACTCAGGTGACGTTGTACTCTTATGTCTGGGATCAATATTATTAAACCCCATCAGTGTCTAGCACACAAGCTGTGAATAAACATGACCCCCCCCCCCCATCACAATCATAAAACACCCTGATTTTGCTTTAACAAAATATGGAAATGTAATGGCTTAAAGTAATCTTTGTTGTAGAACTTGCAGTCTTTAAAGAGAATAAAAGGTTTTTTTGTTACTGAAACATTTTGCCCACTGACTATCACGTAAGAGTCAGAATTGAGATTCAATACGAACCTCAACCGATAAGCAGAACTGTAATTGATAAAAACTAAACACCCAAACCTATCCGTAGTAGTGTTTGCAGGAAACTAGGTACTGCAGCCAGTTGCTACACTGTGACATCTACTGCCCTCTGCAGACCAAACCAACCAAGAAAAGTAAAAGGCCCTATATTTCCTACCATTAGGTTTGTTAGTCAAGCAGGTTTCAGTGTGCATACAGAGTTGACACAGTAGCAATATTCTGGTGCACAATCTCACATGCAGTACTACCTACAAAAATATCTAGCTGTGACGATAATGTGGCAAATTAAAGAAAGACTTGGCAAACCACTTAAGTATGTACTCAGATGTGTCCGAAGGACCGTTTGTGGTTACCAGTCTTTTCAGGTTCATCAGGTGCCGTGCCAGCAATGCCACTGCTCTCCAAGCCAAAGGAGGGGTCCAACTTTCCTGTAGCCTGGGCCGCCTCACGCACCTTCTTCACGTGTGCCTCCACCAGCTCTGTGGGAACCTCCTCACGCACACGTGAAAACTCCTCTGGAAGTACAGGTAGAAAAGTTACACAGCAATACGCAGACCTTACATGGAGGAGATGAGGGTCCTGTGGTCAGAATGGACAACTGAAAGAAGACCTCTCACCCAGGGCAGCCTTGGCAGCAGCCGCTGCCACGCGTGGGTCCACCACAGAAGCCAGGAATGCCACGGTGCTCATGACAGGGTTTCCTGACTGGCTGAAGGGCACAGGCTGGTATGCCAGGGGGCCCAGTGAGGATAAGCTGTCCTCCAGATAGGGGTCCTCAATAGGCAGTCGTAGGAAGTGAAGGATGCACTCATCCTGTGTGCGGCTGCCCACATGCTCCGACACCTTGTTCCAGTCGTCCTTGTACATCTCAAGGCCCTGTGGGGAGGGGGGAAGGGGCGGAGGTTAGGCACACTTAATACACTGAATATGGGAAATAACACTAAACAAGCAGCATTTCACAAACTAGTACAAATATAAAAAGCTACAAGAACTAAGGCTAACATCTGTTTCAGATTTTAAACGGTTGTTTTAAAAACGTAAAAACAATTGCTATAATCATTAAAAAAAAAAAATGGTCAAAATAAATACAGCCCAATACTAGAAAGGAGTTGCATGTTTTAGATTTCGCACACACACCTCAAGGTCAGTCAAATTTTTTACATGCGATTGGCCTGTATCATCAAGTTGTGCAAATGGATTGGTCCTTTGACTCACCTCCAATAAAAGGAGAGTTTCCTGCTCAGTCCATTCCCTGCCCGCACTGGCCCCTTTACTCTAAGGGTAGAAAGTACAGTTAAGACACAACATAAAAATGTGAAGGAAAAAAAAAAAAAAAAAAAAGAACTAAAGCAACACAAAACACTGGAACTCCTACTGTTACTAAAACCATGCACTTTTCAGGCGAAAGACAAACAGCCTTGGAAATTACTGACTTACACCTGGAAAATGCACCACTAAGATTCGATGGTTTAACCCAAAGTGATTTACGCATACTAAAGACTGACCCAAATTAAGTTTTGTTCCCCAATTCAATCCAAGCCTCAATGTGCTTCACTGCTGCTGGTTGTATACAACATCTGTTTAAAAGCACATCTTAACAGGGTATATACTAAAAAGCCTTCATTGGCTGATGCGGATCTTTTATATTCATACTCCAATATAGAATTAGATTGTCTTGCTTTTGAGGCATCCCAATCAGCCATCAGTGTGAAGGTGTTGGGTCACGTTTTACCTTGGGGTTCTTTTTGGAGTAGATATCAGAGCGGAGGCCAAAGCTCTGCAGGTCCATAGGCTTCTCCTTGGACTTGTCTGGAAAGGTCAACAGTTGCTGGGAAGGAGGCACCTGTAATGGACAGTGGCATGAGCCAGAACTCTGAAGGCAGGGTACACAGACCAGACTGACAACACTCTTGGCACAGGACCGGCACAGTGCCCAGCTGAAACAGCAGTGTGTGGGAGCGACATGGATACCTGAGGGGTGCGGTGGTGCAGTGGCATCAGTCCTGAAGGCGTGTCTGCCAGCACGTTAAAGTGGGGAGTGGGCGGGGGGCCCATGGGCAAAGGCCGGCTCTCTGCATCTACCTGGTAGTTAATCAGACCCCACTGCTCCAGGAAGGCATGAACCCTTTTGGGAGAGGAAAAATTGTCAAATGCAAATACACTGATACAACAAAGCTACAACCTAGCCTTGCTTAACTGTCCTTTCATCACATTTCTGCACTTTACTTCATGAAAGCAGCATATGTCTACAACTATAATTTCTCTGAATACATTACAGTGAAATGTAGCATATGTTATTACTTATTGCAAGCATTTATTTTGAATGAAAAAATTAAAACCAAGACCTTGACAAGCAGTTTTGCTATGCATCAAGGTATTTTGACCCTTGCAGAACAACAGATGTAGTTCTACAACTTATCCTATGGCTATATGGACAGGTAATGGGTGAAGACCCAAAATGGCCCAACAGACTGGCAACTGCACAAAATCGGCAACCATGTCACCGTTACTGGTCACGCCCTATCCTGTAAGTCACACCTCCTCACCTCATGATGGCGCACACATCTCCTGTGAGGTTTCTGCGGCAGGATGTGGAAGTCAGGTACTCCTGAGGGTTGAGGCGATAGGTATCAATCATAAAGTTCCTGTAGGCCAGATATCTGGAAAACAAGAAAAAAAAAAAATACTTACATGTTTCAGTGGTTTGAAAATAGCATCAATTATTCAAAGAAATATGAGACAGAAAAAAATAAATATCATTGGGTGAGATGTGTGTGCTTACATGTATGAACACACTGATGTTCACTTACATCTCTGGAGTCTTGGACTTGTTCTTCCCATTGAAGAACTCTGGTAGGGCCCTCCTCTCAATTTCATGGATGCTTCACAAAAAAAGATCAATGTGAAGACTGTCCGCCACAGCAGTTACAGTGTCCATTTCTTGATTACATTCACGTAAAAGTTAAACAAAATGTATTGTCCCATTATCCATATTATATATGGATAGTACCTTGTGTACAAAAAAAAATTTTAATAACAGTTTAACATTGATTATTATCCACCTTCAATACCAAATTCAAAGCTAAAGTACCTCATGACACAAAACTACCTAAACATACACATATGCAAATTTTACCAGTATTGGTTAATAGTGATAGAGCACCAGAGATATAAAGTTGCTAAATTATGAGCTGAGGATCAGCAGAAAGTTGAAAAACGCCTTGAATAACACGACTCAGTTTTCGCTATAAAACCGCACAGGTCTGGACGCACCCCACTCACCTGTTGTAATCAAACCACGCAGCGTAGCTCGGGATAATGATGTGATGTGTCTGCTCGGTCACATTGTCCTCCCCAGAGTCCAGCAGGCGGTTCCCCTCGCCCTTACCTTGATCCTCCTCATCCTGCAGGGTTAGCAAAGAAAGAGTCACCCTCTGAGTGAAGGAACACATCTGTCATTTGCTCAGAAACCTCTCAAATTCACATGTACTCATTCATTTGAAAGTTGCTTTGGACAAAGACATCTGCTAAATGAATGAGTGTAAATGTTAATTGAGGTTTTAATGTAAATTGTTTTTATCATGTGGATATCACACTGAACCCTAGCTACCTTTATATCCAGGCCAAAATAAGAGCTTGTGTGAGCCTGAGCCTTGCGGGGAGTGAATACATTAAGGACTACAGTCAACTTAATATTACCTTTCCTCCAGACACCAAGGAGTCATCCTCTTGCTCGTCTGCAAGGAAAAGGAGATTACCAATGACCTAAGCTGTGTTGGAACTCTGCAAAGGTCGCACGCACAGGTGACCAGGTGAAACACTCACCCAGGTCAGTCACTGTGCCACCCTTCACAGGGGTGTGCTCACTGTCTCTCTTGGGGTTTACTGCAGACATCCAATCAAAGGGGGTTGCCAAGAATCAATACCAAAAAATTTCATACGTACTTTTCCCAAAGGAATGTTAACTTTATATAAAAAAAAAACTAAAAATATCAAGAGAGTAAATCAGGAAATGAACAGGGGGGAGAAAGACTTCATGCATTATACACAAAACTGCATGGAAATATGTCAGTTGGTTTGGAATTTAAGCCAATGGCTTTGACACAGACTGAACAAAATTTTACTCTTTCATTACCTTACTGCACAGGCAAAGAGGACTGCAAGCTCACCATTTTTCGGGAGGGAGACTTCCTCCATGTTAGGCACGGGAATGGGATCCTCCATGTCCTTGGTAAGATCTTCCTCTGGCTCCTCCTCCTCACGATGCCCTCGCCGCTTCCAGTATGGCCCCGAGGTCCTGTTAACATTGGAGAGAGGTTAAGCCTTCAAGAACAAACTAGGAAGACAGGTGATCTGGCAGCACAGAATCAGCCAACTCCAACCAGGAGGTGCAAATAAGACTCCTGAAGGAGTCACTTACCACAAATGTCTTCAATGAAACATTCCTCTAAAAGTTGAACTGTAAGCTATGCAATTTGTTTTAAACAAAGGCTGTTAACAAGCAACATTTGGAAAAGTATACAATTCAAACCTAGAACATAAACGGAGGAACACAGAGGCAAAAATATCTAAACTTTTCTTTTATCTTAGATCCTTTGGGACAGCCATGTCAGGAAGGTCACTATATAGACCAAGACGACCTGAACTACACATCAAAGCTCCTCTCAGTCC
Organism: Chitala chitala; assembly: GCA_025773905.1. Taxonomy (NCBI): domain Eukaryota; kingdom Metazoa; phylum Chordata; class Actinopteri; order Osteoglossiformes; family Notopteridae; genus Chitala; species Chitala chitala. The sequence continues at coordinate 6,391 of JABJVR010047318.1, read as the reverse complement.
ACAACCAGAAGGTGACTGGAAGTAAAGAATAGGATGATGCTTACCCCTTCTTGCCCCCCTTCTTACGGGACTCTGCAGGCGTTGCTGGGGGGGACGGAGAGCGCCTCCTCTTCTTTGCTGCGGCGGCGGCCTTGCGCTCCTTGCGATCAGGTGTACGGGAAGACTGATCAGACATGGGCGTGGAGGATGAGAGACAGAGCCAGAGAATGAGAGATGGGCGGTGCCACACGAGGCAGGGGCGGGGTCAAGGGATAACAAACCAGAGAGGACAACAGGAGGGGCTAGGAAGGGCAGGGGAGGACGAGGGCGGGGTGTGGAGGTGAGGAACAGCGTGAGGAAGAAGAGTGTGGCGGGATGGGTGACAGACTGAGGACAGAAATCACACCACAGTGAAGCGTGAAGCCTGTGGTCGTGCGCTACTGCACTTTACACACACACACACACACACACACACTGGCCTCTGCACTCTACGCACATACAAACACTTTCCAAAAAAGGCATAACTGCCAACCAACTCCATGACAGAAGGTGTTTCTGCCCTGAGCCCAAAACAGCCCCAAGCGCTCCCTAAGGGAGTCCTACCTCTTCCTCTCTGGGGAAGATCCTCTGACGGTAACTCACTGACTTCCGATTCTCATCCACCTCATAGTCTTCCTCATTCATCCATTCATTGAAAGCATCAGTGTCAAGGACCCACTTTGCATGAACCTGTGGGTGGGGAAGTTGGGAACTGAGTCATAATGGTATAAACCCTCACTTGCTAAAGCAGGCATACCCCCCCCCCCCATCAAAACAGCAGCCAAGTATCTAATATAGTTTTAACTGCACCCAGTCTACAGAAGGCCTGCATGGTCCAAAACCACAAGGGGACAACCATTCTAACTTTGAATACACTTAAAAGTACAAGGGGACAGGTTCTAGTAAGGATGGATAATTCTTTAGTACTTTAATAATTCATGCCTTCATGAGTCACACCTGTGCATAACATGAAAGGAAGATTATACAATACGATCTGCAAAACAATCAAGGACTAAAAATGCCAAATTTATCTTCCAAAAACACAAACAGTCTGGCCAGTGTAATCAAAAGACTGCCTGACAAAGACAGATTAATTGTATGTTTACAACTTTATAAAAACGGCTTAATGCTATACAAAATATTATTCCACTATGTTTGGATGCATACATCGTGAATCCAGTTATCACCTAATTTTCATAGGTCTGCTCATATCTTTTGAAAAAAAGCAAGTACCACCAATGAGTTAAAAATACTTTGAAGGGAAATTCACAACTTGTGCCTTTGTGGGTCCATCAGGACATACCTTACTATACAAAAAAAAAAAAAAAAAAAACCACTGGCCTAATTAAGTTCCACTTGTTCTGGATGAAAGATAAAAATAAGAACAGACTGCATTCACCATGTACTTCGGGACCAAGAACCAGTGGCCCAAATTCTACTTCTGGCGTCACTAACCAATTTCTTTAAGTGCTCCATAATAAAACTGGTATGAACACTTACTCATAAACGTCTGCATCAAGCCACTCATTTCGTCGTCACCATCAGTATCTGACACAGACAGTTCTTTCCTACAAAACCACTCCTCTCCACCACACATTTAAAAATTATATTTTGTTTCTGGAAAATGGTTTCAATACACGCAGAAGCTGAACTGATAAGTGGACCGCACGTTGGACTGTCACTTTCCTAACACATCCATCTTTTAAACTTTTGAAAACATGAGTTCACCTTCCAGGGCTTATCAGAGCTGGGTGGCTCCTCCACGTCACCCTCTACATCGCTGGCTGACACCCAGGTATCGTAGCTAAAGGACAGAGAGTGGGGACAGGATCACATGCAGGCTTGGAAACAGAGTGTGGAATCGGTTTAGGGTGGGATTGCTCACCTATCAGGGTACATGCCCCAGTGCACCAGCATCTGCTTGTCCTTACGCATCACTGGACGAAGCCACTCTTCTGAAGGAGTAGTACACACGTACATCAACACAGTACCCATTTCACCAGTATCCAAGACTTACCATAAGACGCAAACCAACACAACACCAGACTCCTAAAGCTCCAAACACTTGCAGTTTGAGGGTTTTTAATATAACAAACATCTATGCCTTAAATACGTAAACAGCTGTTAATACTAAGGTTGGTCATGGAGCTATGACGCTGACAACAGCTCATGCTAACCTTCATCCAGCTGCGCTGGAGAGGGATAGATGTGGTGGGTGGCCTTGGACTTGTCCTCAGTGATAGAGCCCTGGGAGACAGCAAATGTGCACCATACGCATGGATTAGAGCAAAATACATCCAGTTAGTTTCCTTCAATTCAGTAACAATGCAACATAACCTAAACTCTGAAGTCTGCCCAAGGTCTATGGTGAGGTGACACCTCCTCCTAAATCCCCAGGTGTACCTCACCTGGTGCCTTTTGATTATGTCCTTTAGTTTGGCTGCCTGCTTTGGTTCCATGTCAGGAACTAGGTACACAATGGGCCGAGTCAGGCAGTTGTTCTGGAAGAGAAAAAACAAAAGAATCACACAAAAGGTATGCTGACAATGAGCTCACAGCAAGTCTTAGGACTGTCAAGATTTTTAAAAGCGCTAAACATAAATGAATGTGACAAATGCTTCTGCCAATATTAAGAATAGAATCTTTGTCATTGCACAAGTGCAACGAAATTGTAAGAAAACACTCCCTGTGCCACTCAGTGAATGCCATCACTGGTGATGAATGCTACAACAGCACCACACACACAATCCAGAATCTTACATAACCATTTGCAAAATAAATGAAACTCTACAAGTAAAGGCAAAGACAACACCTCCACACCTGAACAAGTGTCTTCTCCACGTTCATGAACATCTCCACATTTCGGTCCATCCTGGAAGGGTTCTGCAAGTCAAAGCGGCGCCTGCGTGAACAAAGACCAGTGTGATTACCTAGAGCACCTCACTACACACACACCCCATTACCTCACAAGATGACCTCTAGCCACACAGCTTTCTGCCAAAATGGACTTCTGAACCTGCACTGTTTTCCAATTTTAAATCTATGCTTCAAGAACATAACTTTTTTTTTTAAGTTTATAAAAAGTTACATTACAATGCAGGTGAATTTTACATGAATACTCATTATGAGGGAAATTTAAACAGTTCAGTACTAAATTTCTCTAATGACAAATTAAATCATGCTATGCTCTTAGACTCAGTGTACTTTCCACCATGCACGTTCCCACCCTTTATAATGTATTAGAGAGAATGCACCCACCATCCCTGCTCACTCTTAAACTTGTAGACAGACCCCAAAATGTGACAGAGGGCACCTCCTGCTTTGAAGTCCAGGAAGCTCTTTGCCTGAGATGGAGTAAAACAAAGGATACGGTGAAGGAGACACAGCTGGGAGGGGGGGCATTAGCCAGGATTCCCTTAGGACGAGGCCAGCAGTACTCACAGGCAGCTTGGTTAAGGCCGGGTTATTGACCCTCCGGCCAAAAGCATCTTCTTGAAATTGCAGCAGCTGCACTACCAGTCCAGCCAGGGACTTGCTGGAGGGAGAATCAGTCTGGACGTACTGCAAAAGCAAAACAAGGTGCTCTCTATTACAGCATGGTTTCCACACTCCATCCCCTCCCAACCTTTATTTTACAAAACGTTAAGTCATTTACAGCGCCACTGTACCTTTACATCGTTTTGTGACTAAAAGAAAAAACCTGAACAATAACGTTTGAAATTAGTAAACACGTGCATACGTGCAGAAGTGTTTCTTCATAGCGCTTCTTACACCTTCCGTGAAAGTACAGAAGACTCAGTATGGTGCACTGAACATAAATGCAAAATTACTGGGCGATAACGAGTGTAAAAATAAAAAAAGCAAGTGAAACATTTCTCTGGGAATGTATATCCTACACATACTGTACTAGTAAACCTCAACGTTTAGGCACAAATACAGCCCTTTCATCAGTTAAACAGTATTTAGCCTCCGGCGCTGAACCATAACAAAACAAACCGACACTGCAGTCAAACGCCATCATGAGCGAAATTTACATGGTCAAAAATATGCATGAGCCCGCTAATTTGTCAACTGAACACACACAAAACTACACAACTATTAAAATACTGTGGTAAATTTAAATTAGCAAACTGACTTGGAATGAATAAAAATATTTCAGGAAATAGTTGTTCAGAAAATTAACATTTCCACTAATATACGCATTTTATTACTTACTACGTTATATAATGTAAATAATATTGCTAGTTAACATATTTAGTAAGTTTATCGTTCTTCCAAAACTGAATTAGCTTTTCTGCTGCTAATCAAACCACAACCATCTTCAACAAAGGGCCCGATACAGACCTTTACTATCCTAACAGGTATGTTTTAATTGCACATAAATACGTATGGGTTAATTTGCATGCTGCTAAGATATCAATTTATTTCGCTTTATAAGCGTCTCTAGCTCTTCATCTAATTCGCAAAGTCAGGATTTAAGATAAAGTTGCTTGGAAATAACAGCTACGATACATTTTACTTTGAGAAAGTTAAATGAAGCGGCGAATAGTCCGTTTTTTATTTAAAAATGCATCTTAAATGGGTTGTACTTAAACCACTTTATAGAAAAACAAGTATACGCAAAGGCTTTACTTTGTATTCTACTCGCTAGAACAAAACAACAGCGCGGCGAGGCCGTAGAATCAATGGAGGGCAGCTTGTTCAGCCGAAAGCGCTGGCTAACCTTTTTGTAGTGTTTTCCGATCCACATGCGGACCGTCTCCAGCTGAGATACCGTCTCTCCGCTCTCCCAAAACTTCGCAGAAGGTCCTCCATCTTTCTTCCTACCAACCGAAGCGCTGCCGCCTCCTTGACCCGCCGCCGGTCCCCCCGAGCCCGTTCCTCCCGCAGTACTCGGCGCCGTCGCCATTGTTAGCTCACCGTCCGTTATTATTCCTCCGAAGCACGACGCTTGCTTCGAGGCCAAGTGTCACAGTGCGCATGCGCGGTTTACCAATATAGGAACCGAACATCTCGCGATAAGAAATGTGATCGTGAAGAGGAGCTAGTTGTACTTCTGTAAGCATGGCCGTTCCGAGAGCGGTGCGGTAAAGAAGTGGAAGTGAATGATTTCCGACAGTTTTCTTTTGTTACAGTTGTAGCAGTTAAAAGTCGACAGATGTTGTTTATTCATTTCTGCTGTGTGGGTATTGGCAATGAGGGTTTTAAAAGAGTACTAGACGACATTTTCAAAAAACAAAAATAATATTTGACATAAAATAAATAAATAAAAACGACGTGCCCACAATTTTCAAGAAACATTTTCATCCAAATTGCAGCGAATGTCTGCGTATGTATATAGTTGTATTTGTATGAAACCTTTCGTCTGCCTAATATTTATATAGCATTAGATTGTTTCGTTGCAAATGTGAAATGCCACCGAAGAAGCGCGATGTAAAGGCAACCCTACACTAAATCATTTATTGCTGGCAAACAACGTAGTTTTTCTTACGATTGCGAGACCAGAACATACAAGTATTGTTGATTCCTGGTGCAACAAACGTTAGACTGACTAGATCAGTGTGGTGTTGAAGACGTTCGTTTGACAGTACCATCAGTGGAATTAAAGACATGGATTGCAATATTTTAATATTTATTTCATAATGGAATTTGAATTTGGTTAATGTAGAGTGAACTTTAAAAAACTCAAATTTTTAGGTATTGTTTTCTTAAATTTTTATATATCTGTCATCTATTTGTAGTACTTCCTACCTTTCCTAGTTTATTGTTTTTTTCTGTCTGTGTATCAGTTTTTGCATCACATTACCAAAAAAAAAAAAAAAAATCGTATGTGGAAACGTACGTCAAGTAAATTTGATTCTGATTCTGAGAGTCCAGCCATTAAAGACACGTGTGCCACAACAGAAAGTGTGCAGGTACCGCATTCTGAAAGAGAACCATTCGTAAGAACGAGAGCTAAAGAAAACACGAACAAACACACACAAGAAAGTCCACGCGTGCTGGTTTATTTACTTATTTACTTACGTGTGGAAACCAGCCCAGCTCACAGTCACAACTAACTTAATAGGTGTTGTAATTGCAGAGTTATGACAAGAATTACAACTCTTTGGGCAGAATGCCATGTTTTATGTGTAGTCAGCTCACTGCTGTACAATAACCCATCCGTTGTCTAAATGTTCAAAGTTAATCTTCTTCTTCTTCCTCTTTCAGCTGCTCCCTCTAGGGGTCACCATAGCGGATCATCCTTTTCCATACCAACCTGTTCTGCAGCTTCCTCTGTCACCCCAACCTCTCTTATGTCCTCCCTCACTACATCCATGAACCTCCTCTTTGGCCTTCCTCTTCTCCTCCTGTCTGGCAGCTCCATCCTCAG
>JABJVR010047317.1:0-66244 GCA_025773905.1 Chitala chitala | reverse complement strand
TGTGTGTGTGTGTGTGTGTGTGTGTGTGTGTGTGTGTGTGTGTGTGTGTGTGTGTGTGTGTGTGTGTGTGGGAAGGGGAGAGAAAAGAAAGGACATGTTTCAGTGTAGCTCACGTCTAGTTGTGTAAAGCAGTTAATCACCCGGCCAGTTAACCCATTATAACATTCCGTAGTTACCTATGGCTGGATTCTAGTTCATTATTTTTTTATTTTTCACCATGTTTTGCATACTTCAAAGGCAACTAAATGGATTTGTTCAAAGCCAATTATCCTAGTGTGAAATCAGACCACTTCTTAAGGAAACCTCAGGTGTAAAAGAGAAAACAGACCAAAGACCCTGTAGTCTCAGCAGTGAGACTTTGCACTTAGTTAGACATACAATGGGGCAGAAAAAGTTAAAAAGTGACCCTATGACAAACAGCTGCGAAATAAAACAGTGCAACATGTGAGGTAAGGACAACAGAGAGAGCCTCATACGTGACATACTGTTAAATGGACAAATATCTCCCACTGATCTCAAGAACATGCCAATTTCCTACCAGACAGGCCCAAATGCAGCCTTTCATTATTGATTCCTCAGTTAATTGAAGCACAAATAATCTAATCAGTGCATAAGAAGAATTTTTTCCACAAGGTTGCAAAGCTGCCTCAAATGACTCAAAAAATACATAATTCAACCGGAGGCAATAAACTAAAGTATTTACCATTTTGTAAAACCGCATATACATGTTATCCTGTATCGCTGTGACTGTCAAGGAAATTTTTTTTATATACATAAAAAACTAATGCTTATCAGTTTTCATGCTTCTTTTGATACACTCACAGGAAAATGTGAAATAGGTTGATTAAATACAGCATTGCTTGCTACAGCTAAGCACTTACGAAAGCATTTGTAACACCTAAAATAAGTACACTACGCATTTGGGTTTCCAACTAAACAACAACAAGCTCAGTGGGATACGTGGCCATTTAGCCACATTTCCAGTCCAGTTCAGGGAGGTTGGAACTGTCAGAGAATACATATAATGCATGAGGCATGATTCATTTTGGACAGGACAGAAGTCCATTATAAGCCCCACCAACACACACAACACGGCTTGTTCAGACTTGTCCAACCACCTGAAACACACATCTTCACTCTGTGAAGAAATCTGAAAGGGCAGGGGAATAGCTTATGTACAGCACAGACAGAAAGCCAGAACTAGAACTAAACCCACAGCCTTGACATCACAACATTACCTGCTGAAACACCACTCTGCCCATGAGAAAAGATACTCTGAACTACATAACCAGATGTACAACCAGACTATAATATTCTTCACTAACTGTTCACCTGCAGCTGGTTGTCTGTTTGCAGTAAAAGAGATGAGAAGAGAGAGGGAGACTGCTAATAGTTAGGCTTCCCACTGAAGTTACTAACAAAGCTTGGCAGATCTGGGCTAGGGCAATACTCCCCAGCTGTCCCCAGAATCCTGAGGTGATGTCCTCTGGTGCAATAACAGTCCCCTGACCACCACCACCCCTGGCAGGGCCAAGTGTCTGTAAGTAACCAGGGCCTCTAATTGATGACGACAGTTGCAGCCAGCGCTGGTGGTGTTGCCATGGTGCACAGTGGGGTCAGGTGGCCTCTCTGTGGTGAAGGGGGGGCATTGTCTGATAATTAATGAATACAAATTGTCACAGGTTGTCATTAAAGCAGTTCCAAAATGATTTGTGTAGACACTCGCTGTCCTGTAGGGGTAAGGCGTCTCCAGATTGAAACGTTGTGGCCATCCATTGAAGGGACATTCAACTCCCGAGCTTGCAATCAAATTAACATAAAAACCGCTGTCGTGCTTTTTCTCTGAGGTCTGTCATTACAGTATCTGAAAAGGGGAAATATACCACTTTCAAAAATTATGTTGTGTGGACAAAGTGGCCACTGTACAATTTCTTTCAGAGGGGTGCAAAAGCAGTCAGTTCTCTTGACAACAGCCTTTATTATTGAAGCAGCATCATCACCTTGAACACCTCCAGCATTATGAGTCACAACACAAAGATTAAGGCATCTAACCACAATCTATTGTTTTTATTATAATGTGGCAGTGTTTTGCAGCACCTGAGGTACACAAAAGAATTTATCTGGCCAATTTACATTCGTTTACATCATAGCTGAAATAGCATCTTAAACAGTACAATGTCACCAACTCTGTGCGTCTCTTTGCCTTATACCATGTGATCTCTATGAATCCCCACTTTAAGATGGCACGCAACCACTAGCTACTGTTACAACATTCCTTTCAACTCCACCAAATTCTCTGAATGCCAAAAGCTTCACATGCACTGCTCCTCTGTTGCTGTGCTGATGCTGAAAGCCCACGCATGGCCCCTGACTCGTCTGCACTGGCTGTGTTGCTGTGAGCATGGGCAAGGATCCACACTGAACATGCAACATGAACATGACACAGAGAGCGTGTGAATGCAGGGCGGGGCTGCATTACCAGTGACTGCTAAGACGTGCCACATCATTTTGGGTAAGCATATTTCTTTACGCATACAGCTCAGTCCCTTACCAAGCCAGTGCGAAACATGCACGTTTGGTTCACTTGACCATAATGAACCCATTAAACCATAATCACAGCGCTCTGGTTCTGATCCTTTGCAACTTGTTAGGTGACTTTAAACACTTGTTGTCATGTGGGTGTGGGGGTTTGGGAATAAACACTAAAATCAAACGTAGTTTATGTTTTCAAAATTCATGCAAAGCACACAGATACAAGCGCTGCGTTGTGGCTCGATACGCCTATTTTATATTTATTAAGCGCTGGCAAAAATGCTAATAAGTTATATAAAACATACACCCTTGAGATCCCTTTCATGTTTGTGTTTGAGATTCAGTTTGAAAGTGTTTCTAAACGACTTGGTTTCCTATATCTTACTATTAAGAATAAGATTTCTTAAAAAAGTATCTTAACCCAGATTTTGTCACCGATGGCAAGGATTCATGTAAGAGGATCCATCTAAACCGTAAAACTTATACGTTGATCGTCACGTTAGCTTTTGCTGAGCTCGAAAACAAATCCACTTAAGGTAAGACTATGTACTTCAGCATGAACACCACAAAACCTGTATGCAGACAACACTTAAAACCCAAATCACAGGCACGACTTGCATTCTGAACCTGTAAATAATCGACCGACACGACTCTTTGAATATATTATTCACTTCCTTCCCTTTAGTAAAGTTCACATTTCAGTATTTATTCTGATATTTAGTCCATATTGACTTACTTCATGAGTAGTTGAGAGTACTTTGGGGATGTGTTCAATTTGAACACTTGCCACAAATTCGGATTAGATAAAATAGGACATGGCCATCCTTTTTGCCATTTTTACACAGATTTTGTTCACGGGACTGCACTAAGAAAATAACATATGTAACATGTTTAACAGTAAAATGGATTTCTTCACAATTTAGATGTATCAGCTTCGGAAGGAACAGCATACGCCTTTCTGGAGAAATGTGAACGTCAGTGCTTCCAAGTGTTTACTTGGAATTATGTCTTGGCGTTTATATCACGCCATGGAAAACACCGACCACCCCGCTTAAAAAAATTCTGCTGGCGTCCCTGCATCAGACGATTCTCATACCTGAGTACACACCGCCAGAAGTTATAGTCACAAAAACAGTGACAGCTCAGGATTTGTGTTGCACGCTGTCTTACACACACATACAACAGGGCACTTAATATCTGACACATGGGCGCGCAGCAGCTCTACTAACACCCAGACAATCTAACTTGGGCCACTGATGAGGCTGCACCTGTCCAGTCCTCAAACTCTAGACGCACGTCCCCAGTTTAAGTCACCGCTAGTTTCACTTCCATTACATAAAAACAGTAAATTTCTATCGAGGTCGGCGAATAGGGTGTGGACCTAAAAAGTAGTTTCGGTTTCGTACGCAAAATACTGAGTTTAGCCGCCGTGCTCACTTTATCACACACGCATCGTTACCGCATATAGTAATGTGCCCAGGTTAAACTTCAAGTAATCGCACCGTATAAAGTTTAGTTAAAGTTTCAAAGATCGCATTGCAGCCGTCCACGGTGTCGTCTACTTAAGAAGCCGAGGAATGTGCTTTGTTTTCAGCTGTCGATGCATAACCACAGCGCTAAAATAAAATACCTGGCAAACCTGCTTGAACCACACTGACTTTGGCTTTTTGTGCACAACAGAGTCGCCAAACTTTGAGTTCCTGAGACAACAGGAGTTTGTGATAAGGAAGTCACCTTCAAAGTGATTATCCGAACGGACCGGTTTATTCACTGGCCCTAATGCAACGTGGAGGAGAAAAACTTCCTGATTTGGTATCAGTTCGCGACTTTGGCTGAGCAGGTATGGCGAGAACGGCTGATCTGGCCGCCAACGGAAGAGTTAAATGTCAAATAAAGCAAACTATGAAAAGCAATGCTGCGAGAAACGGACTCCGCACAAGATGTCAGGTAAATGTGGTTTTTAAAAAGAAGTGTTATAAGAATAAATAAAATAACGAATAGATCAGTTACAAATGCATTATTTTTATACATGTATTGATGTTGTATTGATTAAATAATATGTCTGTACAAGGTTTGACACAATTGTCACCTTATTTTGGTGTACGAAAAGTTGTTGAAATTACGGCAGTATGATAGTAATTAACTTTATATGTGTCTGTCGCGAATTGGTGAAACGTCTGCTTTTGATTATAAGCAAGGCGCAAACTGTGAATGGTTTGTATGAATTTGGCCCACGGCACATCAGCTAAGCATATTATGCAGTTTTCTAGCGTGAAAAAGTCACCGGCGGAATCCCGTCGCGCCGGTTACCTCAAGGCCAACTGTCGCTGCCTGCTGCAGGCTTAAAGGGCAGGGCAGCGCAGCGCGCGCTCAGTGAGAGGGGGGGACGGGACGTGCTACACTGACCCTGCTTCCGCGAGGAACCCCCCCCCCCCACACCAGGAATGTAGCTCTTGGAAATCGAACGCGTTGACAGTTATGAACTGAAAACACAAGACTGCACTTGTGTTTTAATGTGTCTACGCTATGTATGAAACCAAAATTTATGCTAAATCATTTTACGCGAACCATATATAAAATTGCATGGAGTAAAGGACGTGTGTAGTCGCCTATTGTATTTTCGCTGTACACGTAATTCTTAACTTTGGTTAACATGGGCGGTCAGGCGGGTAAGACGTTCCTTCCAATATTTGCAAAGGAGCAAGCCCCCCCCCCCCATGCATTCTTGCCATACGTACCCATAAGCATCCCACCCCATTAAGCTAAAGTTAAACCTACACTACTGCATTACGAGAATATCACGTTGTAATGCATTTGTGCCATGCCAGAAGTTTAACTTTGGATTTGTTTTTATTGACGTGTAAAGTGTTACATCTGCGATTGTGTTGAAATAACGTTTAACAAAGTAGCATTTTTTGTGTGTATCAAGAACTAGAAGCTAACGTGTACAGTAAAATATTGGAAGAAAAAGTACAATATTGGTGCAATAGAAGTTTGTGGTTTCAATTACTAAAGCAATTGTAAGGAATGTGTTCTGTCGTTATCATGTTTACTACTCTTTCTAGTGTGGTAGCACTAGCTATTTTTTTCTAGTAAAAATTTTAAGTGCCGCACTTAGTAAATGGTTGTTAATCAAGTTAACCAAAGTATCTAGTGAAAACTTGTGCCTGGTGTATACAATAACTTAACAAAATTCTCATGTATTTTTATGACAACGGTGTTTGAAGGGTGGTAGGCGAGAGAAGTGAAATTATAGCAGTTTGCTGTCAGTCTGGCATAAATGCCATGGAGTGCATCATGTCAGTGTGCCGTCCTGCAAGAATTTGCACTTGGAGGCACCTTCTCTGTACTGTATGCCAGCATAAGACAGGCCTACACTGGAAGGAGCCTGCCCAGCACCACATGACATCCTTCAGACCTGCCTCAGTTGTCCACGGTTTAACTGATCATGCTCAGAGATCAGTAAAGTTTAGCAGGACTAAACACTAGGTGATTCTTGCAAGGTTTCAGAACAGGATTTTCTCAAGTAAAACGGAGGCAGCCATATGATGTGAAAAGCTTAATTTAAAACCCAGGTTTAGCTTTCTACTATAATGTATTTTTTTTATGTGAAAGTTTTAAACAGAGGACGTTTTTAATGGATGTAGAAATACTGGGTTCATATTTCCAAAATTCATTTATTTATGGATGGCAGTGTGTCTTTAATCCATGTTTCCATCAATCATTTTCCCTAAATCTAAAAAGATCAAAAGATTATATAAATTAGTAACTTCAGTAAAAATGCATTACAAAACATGTTGATTATTTATGTATTTAAATCATACCGTGGGGTCTGTATAAATTCAAAAATATGTTTAAAGTACTTTCAAGCAAGCAGTGTTAGGTGAATGTTCTTTTTACATGTGCATTGGGAAGTGGGTGTAGTTTTCAGTTGGTTAGAGTGTGAAGGTTTTGTCAGATACCCAAGACAGTGGTAAAGTTTGTACTGCAGCTTCCAGTGAGCTCCCTGAACAGTAGTGCCAGAGGTTGTGATGTGTTAAGCACTGCCACTGGGCGGCTCATACAGTTGTGTAAATTGATATCCTTGTATCCAGCATCCCTATTCTTGCTGCTCTTTAACATAAAGGGAAACATAGTAGCCTGCTGACTGTCCTTCGAACTGGGTTTTAAAAGCTCTAAAGCAAGGTTAACAGTTCTGAACTTGACTGGTGGAATTTGAACGGCAGCATGTTATATTATTTTGAAGGTATATCTATGTCACATGGTTGTAATTCAGTTGTGCCGTCTGAAGCAGATTATGCAACATACATGTCTTTACATTAGTATATTTTTAGAAATCGATGTTTTATTGTAACCATCTGAGTTATGTAACTGGCATTCACGTACAGCAGCAGGACTTCTCCAGGTTCTGCAGAACTCCAAGCAGTAATAATAAGTGTGTGTGTGTGTGTGTGTGTGTGTTTAGGAGAATGGATCAGACAGACTCCAACACAAGCAGAAGACTCAGGAGAGCTTTGAACAGGCCCCAATGTATGTGGCTGTAATGACATATGTGGGCTACGGAATCGTCACTCTCTTCGGCTACTTACGGGACTTCCTGAGGGCGGTCGGCCTTGAAAAGTGTCACCTTGCCCGGGAGCGGGAAGAGCAAAAGGTCAGCTGCCTAAATCGGCCAACGTGGGTTAATGCACGTTTTCCAGAAGCGAAGGTGTCTGTGTTCGTTCTTATGTCTGACGAGGGCTCATCATTTCTAAAATATAAAAATTTTCATATGCAAGATAAGTGATCATCTGTAGTGTTGGGAGCTTAAAAGTATTACAGAAATTAACTGGAGAAGCAAACATGGTAAAGGTATCATTAGTCTTGTGAATTTTAGATAAAAGTCCTAGGCGGACCAACGCACTTCTGGTTCTGCTGAATAGTTGAAATAGTTGAAACTGTCTTTTGTGTAGCAGACATGGTAGAAAGTGCTTAAACTCCAAACTATGGCAGTACTATCAGAAAGACATAAATTAGTAAAAATTAAAGAAATTTCCTTTCAGTGGAAGGAAACTCGGTGTTCCAGTACAGAACATTAGTCCTCTTTCCTCCTCTTGTCATTCCTCCTACTGTTCAGATTTTGTGTCAAGATCCTTGTTTTGTCTTTAGTTATCTTTGCTTCAGAGTGGCATGTAAAAGCAGCAGCTCGATCATAGCCTACTTGTTTTGTGAAAAAACCAGATTAAACAGAAAACATCAGATACGTAACCATGTTGAGCATGTTTGTCCTAGTGAGCATGTCTTTGGGGACAATTCTTCAGTGTTTTACAAAAATATTGGCTGATCTATCTTAAAAGTTACAGGCTTTGACAGCTGTGGAATGTGCTGTGAGTTCCTCTGTGGTGCAGCGTATTACAAAACAGTGCATTCTGCAGATAGCGTGTCATTATTTCTCTTAACTAGTATGCTATTAGGCATCCTGTGACTTTATGGCAGGCCATTGATTTCATAGATAATAACAATATATTCTTATCTATGTGTGTACAGGACTTTGTTCCCCTTTACCAAGATTTTGAGAATTTCTATACAAGAAATTTGTACATGAGGGTCCGTGACAACTGGAACCGTCCCATATGTAGTCTGCCAGGTCCAGAATTCAGTCTGATGGAGAGGGTCTCTGAAGACTATAACTGGACGTTCAGGTACTGCAAGCACTAAGAGCTGACCTCAGTCTGTTTTGAACAGGCCAGATATTAGGACCTGAAGAACCCGAATGCTAAATGTTAAAAAATGTAATAGATGCAAATGCTTTGCAGGCTGACTGGAAGAGCTATTCATGGAGTTATCAATATGGGCTCCTACAACTACCTGGGCTTTGCCGAGAATAACCCTGACCACCTGACTACTGTAGCAGAAACCACAAATGAGTATGGACTCGGGGTGTGCAGTACACGACAGGAATTGGGTAAGTGCTCCACCTGTAACTGCTGCTGCTTCTGGTTTTTTTAATTTTTTTTTGGGGGGGGGGGGTGGCAGAGTAGGTCAACACTATTTCAATACATGAATTTGTTTGTCACAGTTCACCAGTTGCACAAAACTTTCAGCAAGCTAGATTAGAATTTATTTATTTATTTTTTTTGCGATTATGTCAAACTATTACACCACAAGTCATATCATATTCATATTAAGGACCCAAGTGCAAATACAAATTTAGATGTGAATCCATCCTGTTATCCAGCAGCAAGCAGAAGTACATGTTAAATTTTTTTTACTGGCCTACTTTTGTAATGCATTCAGTCAGCAATTACATACTCACTGTGTTGGTTTCCCACTTGTGACCAAATGGTTTCTTTTAAACCTGTGGATAAACAGCAAGCTCACTCGCTGCCTTGGTGTGTCAGCAGCTGACCAGTGTAGACAAACACGGGTAAACTACTTAGATCAAACAGATCTTAGAATGGCCACGACTGTCTTTCTGCTTTAGGACATTTTCTTTGATTACCTGGAGTGAATTGCAGCAGCTAAGATCACCGTGCCATGTAACCCACTTACTTCCATTACCTGTTGTGTCACAGGTGTCTAGACTCCCTCAGCCCTGTGACCCTGTGTCTTTTTACTTTGTCTCGCCGAGGATAACTTCTGCTCCTTCAAACAGTCACCTGCAACATTTATCAGTGTGAGCTGTGTGGTTTATGAGGTGAAGTGCAGTCAATCTGTCAATCAAATCAGAAGGAATAGAAGGACCGCAACACAAAGCAGAGACCCTCATGGACACTGGAGTGTTTGTCTGGCATCCTCACGGACAGCTTCTGAACACATGGGTACCTTACCCGCCTCGTCGATGTGGTTCTCGTCTCCCTGTCGACTGTCCTGCCACTGCTGCTTTCTGGTGGTCTGAAGGGAGTCTGTCTGCCGACGCCACTTGAAGAGCCAGCAACTAGCCATTATGGGCCAAGTCGTCTCGCTAAAGGAAACATTCAGCACACGTCTCAGCTTTTTAAAGCCTTAATAAGCACAGAATGGCACTGGCCTCCTTTCTTAAACCGTTTTTGACGCTGTTCTATTTGGGGAAAAAGAGAGCTCCATACGGTATCCATGTTTTCTGCCACATGACACGTTATCTTGGGGTGGCGAGTCGTAGATGTTTATGGGTAAAGAACAGCTTCTGCCTTCACTTTAATCTGTATGTTGTGACAGTGGAGCCATTAAACAGTCACCCCACTGACTTTGGTATATGTCTTCTAATGGGAATATAGTTCATACGCAGTTTGCCCGCACTGAGAGATGTGCTGAAATGTTTAAAGGTATCCAGTACTTAAGCCCAAAGGATCTCATTCATTCATTCATTCATTCATTCATGCGTTCATTCATTCATTTTCCAAACCGCTTATCCTGTGTACAGTTGCAGTGTGGCCTGGACCTTGTCTCAGGGAACTTAGATCACAGACAGGGGACACCCTGGATGGAATGCCAACCCATCCGAGGCAGATCCTTTTCATTTTCAACATAAAGACATTCAAAAATGCAGGAACTTTATGAAACAGAGCATTCCAGAAATTACAAAACAGGAAAATCTGAACTCAACAACTGATTTAGAAACAGTGATCATTAGCCACATTATTGTGAAAAGAAGAATGCAGCTGTTTTATCTGCTTTTCTCACAGTTTTCCAATAAAGGATCCAGATGGGTTTATTTCTTTGGTAGTGGCCGTATGGTTTTTCCATAGTTCAGCAAAAAATGGGGAATGACATGCAAGTGCACCTCTCTTGGGAGCTCATTAAGTCTCAATTATTTATGGACCTGAAGCATAAATTTAAAGGGTGAAATTACCAACGTGTGTATTTCTGTGTATTCTGTGTACGTGTTTCTGTGTATGCTCCTCTAGTTGTTTTAGTTTGTCTTTGAGGCTTGACGGTGCACATGTAAGCCAACTGCAATATGCAGTACAGTGAGTGCGGTAGGTGTCTTGTGCAAATCAGCCTTCAGTAACGCCCTCTGTGGAAATGGTTCACATTACTTTGGGTGTGTTTGTGTCCATAAAGCCTCCCCTGTCAGTCATTCAGGGAGACACACTCATTAGTTTGGATGTACTATATACTCCCAGACATAATGATTAACCTGGCTGACTATGATAAGGAAAAACCAGTAATGTTTGACAGACTCATAAAAATGTTGTATATTAAGAATTTTATGCTGTTTATCATTGTTAGATCAGCAAAACATTCCACTTTGTGGTATGAAAGCCCCACCTTCTAAAGAGCTTAGAGTAAGCAGAACTGAAATAACGAACAGTTTTGTAACTGAATTTAACCTTTTTTTGGGGGGGAGCTTCTTCACATTACTTATGGGGCAAACTATGGCTAATGCAGGTATCTTCCATGCCCGCCTGGAGTTTAACTCATTTAACTGCCAGATGCCACTGTCTTTCTGCTCAGTCCATCGTCTCTGCTGTCAGCAATGTCGGCCATCTCAAAACTGTGGCTTGAGCTCTCGTGTTGACCCCGCCCCTCCCTTACGTTTGTCTGGGAGGCCGGAGGGAGGAGATGGTGGTGTTGAAGATGTACATGAGGTGGCTATTTGCGAGATTGAGCACTCTTTGGGTTTGTTACAAAGTACAGTCACACTTGCAGGTGGGCCTTCTACAGCAGCGTGGGCTCTCAGATTGAGTGGTTGGAGAACATTTGGATTTTACTGCACCTTCCTCTCTCCCCATTTCAAGGGCTGTTGTCTTTTTTTCCCTCCACCTTAACCCCATCTATCAGCATGTGGAGGAGATCAGAGGCCTGTCAGTAAAAGTGAATGCCTTGTATTTTCTATTTCATCTGACATTATATTCTAAAGGTTGCAGGCTAGAGGAACATTTTACAGAAAAAAAGCAATGATTCTTTCTGGAAAGCCTACTCAGTGTTTCAGCTTTACAACTGAGTGCTTGTGAAAATGCATTGCATTAACAGAACATTTGTGGATTGATTAATTAACGTCAAGCACCTCACAATTCAGCAAAATGGTCTCGTTCTGGGCTGAAACGTTCAAATACAAGAATTAAATCTGATCAACTTTTTAAAAGTTCGTTTCTCCACATCGTTGTCCTAAATATGAAAAATATGTGCTCTCTTGCACAGGCTGTTAACTGTCAGCTGGAGCACACTGGCCTAGCAGAGAGCAGTCAATGATTAGTAAGTAATTGGCTCTGTCCATTAAACATGCACGGTATGTGCCATGTCAGGCTGACACTCAAGTGACCTGTGTTTATGGAGCCCTGGGTCAGCAGCTCCTCGCTCGTTAGGAGGAGCGTCCATGGAGCCCTGGGTCAGCAGCTCCTCGCTCGTTAGGAGGAGCATCCATGGAGTCCTGGGTCAGCAGCTCCTTGCTCGTCAGGAGGAGCATCCATGGAGCCCTGGATCAGCAGCTCCTCGCTCGTCTGGAGGAGCATCCATGGAGCCCTGGATCAGCAGCTCCTCGCTTGTCTGGAGGAGCATCCACGGAGCCCTGGATCAGCAGTTCCTTGCTCATCACGAAGAGCAACCACAGAGCCCTGGATCAGTAGTTTCTTGTTTGTTTGGAGCACTCATTCTCAATTCCCATTTCCCTATTTTGCTTGCATTCACTTCCCCTTTCTCTTTGTCGTGGGTGGGGGATCGTGGGATGGTACCTCACGTGGACTCCTCCTATTGTCTGATTGGCTGAAAGATAGATGTGGGCATCAGCTTACACTCTGGCCCAGTCAACAGGATGCTGTTTCTGTTGAGGAACTAGTTTGTTGACCACTTCCCCATTTCAGGAACAGGCATGTGTTATGGGTAAATTAATTCATATAAACAGTTATCGACTGAGGGATTTTTCTTTTTAATCAACCTCATTGATCACACAAACAGAACAAGAAAATGCAGGACAACTATAGCGCAGAGCTCTTGTGCAAGAGACCCCAGTCATCTTGGCAGACTGGAATATGCAGATTTATCAGCTGTAAATGTGGCCAGCATCCACAGTGTTGAAAGAGAGACAGTTATATTAATGAATCTGGGGAAATAATTACTTGAGTTGAGTGCTTAAGTGCTCAGGTGAAATGAAAACCCGTACTCACACTGGCACTGCTGTGGAGCGCCGTGGCGACGCACTGTGAATGAAGTGGAGAAACCTGCCAAACTCAGGGAGCACACAGATGACCAGGTCTAGTGAGAGGAAGGCAGTAATTACACATGTGAACAATAGTAAGTAAGATCTGATGTGTTGTAATATGACAGTGATGGCAATTGTTTAATGCAAGGCAGAAAGAAGAAATACTTGACCGCAGGACTACAGATAGTAACTGGTGAGGAAGCAGGTGTGTGTGTGTGTGTGTGTGTGTGTGTGTGTGTGTGTGTGTGTGTGTGTGTGTGTGTGTGTGTGTGTGTGTGTGCGTGCGTGCGTGCAGGCGTGCTATAAATCCTCACTGATTACACACTAAACTTTCAACACAGTGCAAGTATAAAAGGCACAAACATGCTGACTGTCCCTTTTCTCACCTCTGCTGCTTCACAATGATTGTGGAAGTAGATAAGTAAACTATACATTCGACAGACTAGCCTGAGTTTTATCACCCTGCTTCCTGTCTGTGTTAAACAGGGTTTCACTTGCCATTATGTTCTTGCTTGGCATGTGGCACTTAATCCACCGTGACATGCGTAGTGTATAGTGTTCAGCTTTTGGATTTTACCATCAGTATTGGCTTTTCTTGGCAGATATTGGGTGAAGTATCCTGTCCACGTGTGATGCTGTTGTTGGTTTTTATTTGTTATTTATTAAGCAGTTGTGCCCTGCCAATCTGCAGGTCCTGCAGTTTGCAGTTAGGTAGTGACACCATCTCACCTTCTCCTGCAGGCAACATGGACATCCACCAAGAGCTGGAGGAACTAGTGGCCTCCTTCCTGGGGACAGAGTCTGCCATGATCTTTGGAATGGGTTTTGCCACCAACTCCATGAACATTCCAGCTTTAGTGAGCAAGGTGGGCTTTTTGTTATTGTTGTTACTGTTGTTGTTTGTTGCTGTTGTTGTCATCGTCTGTAATAGTTATTTACTGTTCTGGTTTCTCAGTTACACAGCTGGAGTCTCACCTCAGGGCTGTAACAGGTCTTCTGAATACAAGTCAATATCCTTATTAAGCTGCCTGTGTCATTTTTTAATGTTTTCCATGTTCTGTTTTTCCAGAGTGCTATTTCACTAATGTGACTTTACATATCCACAAATACATATATAAATACATGAATGTATACGTGTGTGTATATACGCTGTATATAAATATTTTAATTCTGTTTACATTAAGAACAAATGCAAGGATTTAATTTAGCTTGAACAACCAAGCATTGCTGACGGTTGTTGTTATTACAATGACAGTGAGAGACAGCGAGCACTACGTGATGGCAGTAGCACTGGCATTGCTGCAAGGTGTGTATACACAAGCTCTGTCCAGGGTTTGTCGCTGGAGCTAATAGCACCAGACACAGTGGAGGCAAGGGAGGGGGCACTGGTTGCAGCATGACAGCGTTACTAAAGGACTGCCCTGCCCCACTGCCCTACAGTGTCATTGCACCCATTTCCATCCCCCCTTCTTGCATTGGGAGCCTGGACTGGGAATACGCCCAGGGCCAGGATTGTGTGCATAGGGTGCAGTTTGTTGACTGAAAGCAGCCATGACTTTTGGGCGCAGCCCGCATTTAAGGCCTCACCATTCAGTCACAAACATAGATGAGGGAGACCAAAAATCAAGTACCAGCAGAGGGCAGCAGAACATCCTCTTTGGTGCGTGAGTAGCCCCAGGCTGAGGGCTGTTTGAGCTGGGGTAGTTTGAGCCACAGAGGGAGAGACTTAGGCCTACATGTCTGCCTGTGTTATTGCAGGGCTGCTTGATCCTGAGCGATGAGCTGAACCACACATCCCTCATACTTGGCGCAAGGCTTTCGGGCGCCACCATCCGTGTCTTCAAGCACAACAGTGAGTGGACACCTGACCTCTGCCTGCTTGCCCATGGTTAGGGTGGCATCTGTGTGGGTGTGTGCAGCTAAGTGTATGTGTCCATGTGCGTGAGTGTGCAGGGGGACACAACCAATGTACTGCACAGATGTATGAGGAGAAAGACATTTTAATATGTTTTGGTTTTACATAAGAATTGATAAAACCTTTTTTTTTTAATATCAGTTTTGATGTCTGTGAGGTTGTTGACCTGAGGATGGTGATTGTTAACTGCGTTGGAGTAATCCACTACTACTCCATCCTATAAAGATGGCTAAACGTATGTATGTTGGTGGTGTGTGGATTGCAGGTCCAGGTTTGCCTGAATGGTAGACATTTGGTTTGGTTTTCAGTTAACCCTTTCGTTCTTGATTTTGTTTTCTTTCTTAAACGTGAATTTGTACCATAATGCAATTTTTGTAGCAAATTCTTTTCGCAGCTACTTAAAATTTTTATGTGAGCAAATGACTTCAGCTGGAGTCATCAGGAATTAAAGGGCTAAAATGCATGACCAACAACACATCTGCTAACCTGATGTAGGCGGTGAAAATTGACGTTGGCAGATCATAACTGGAAGACAATGTACAGATATTAGGAAACTTATCCGTATTGAATTTCTGCCTAATGTAACAATGTGGCTAGTAAGATAGGCAGATACTCAGCTTTAATTAGTGCTTAATTGGAGTAGGTCTCATAACGTGTGTGTGCATCACTGTGGAGGGCCTGTCAAAGATGCAGTGATGGTGCTGATTAACACAGAGGCAGAGGAGGGAAGAGGCTGGCAGCTTTGAGGGACGAATGCTGGGGGGTACGTTCTGTTTCAGAGAGAAAGACGGATCTTCTCTGACCCAGTTTTACACCAGCAAGTTCAATTAGTCCAGCAAAGTGTCCATTGAAATGCACTGCATGATGAGATTGCGGCCACTCTGTCCATTGTGAATAGTGATGCCTCTGAGATTAGGTGCTTCCTTTAACGGGCCAAGAGAAGGGTCTTGGCGGGGTTTGAATCTGCAGCAGAACCACCAGGTGCTGCTGCAGAACCTCTGTACTCCAGGCCCTTTCACCCTAATGGATACAATCGTGTTTGCATAGGATTTCAGGGCAGAAATCAAAACGGAGTGCTCCAGCTGCCACTCGGACAAAGGTGGGGCCCGAATGGTTTTACGACCTTATGAAAAGTTATAAGCGACACTCTTACCTTCTCTGAGCATACATGGTCTGTATATCACATGATGGCAGAACTCCGCACCTCCAAAAAAAAAAATTGAGAAATCAGAGAGCATTAGCAAATGGTTTGATAACAAAACAAAAAAAAAAAAGTTGGTGAGGAATACAAGCCGATGATGAAATAGCAACAAAGGTATGAGGCAGAGATGGTCCTATTCCATTAGCATCTCTAGACCAGCTTATGCGGGGCCTGGGGTGCTGAGCCAGAATAAAAGGCACACAGAGCTGCACACGGTCCACAGAGTACTCCTCCCTCTCCTTTTAGCATCGGTTCATGCCTGTGGCTCATCAGATCGCCCTCATCTGCCATGGGCCAATCAAATGGGCAGAAGCAGACCACCATCTAATCTGCATAATTGCCATCCTGTGCATGATTAGTTTGGGCTTTGTTCTTCACAGTATCTGGTCAGTTTACTCTGTTTCCCATAGATGCTGAATGGTGTCTGGCAGAGGCAGGCTGTGCCCACTGGTATGTGACCCATGTTTTGGTAGTGACAATGAGGTAGAACACGACAGGCTGTGTTGGGAGCCTTCCCGTAGCAGGTCAGGCCTTCACACTTGTGTTATTTTGGATCAGACTTGCCAGACCCTTTCCTATGGCTAGTGCCAAGAAAGGGGGAGAATGGGTTGTGGTGGGGGAGGGTTCTAATAAAGTCTTCCGCTTCACATCTTTTACACCCCCTCCCTCCCCAAACCCCTCACCACACACAGCCATCTGTTCCAAAATCCATTTCCTTTCCTTCATCTACACTACGTCAATTTTCGGTGTTGTCCTTGTCTGATTATCATTTGAGATGGAGTTGCTTTTGTTTCCTGGGTGCCATGTCAGCTTTGATGTCTGTTTGTCATGGCTGAGAAGGCGGTTAGTGCACGTGTACGTGCCGTCACTCAGACACGCTCTGCACAGGTGCAGGGCTGCCTGGAATAGAGAGTAGGCCTGCTTTAGGACTGATCATGCAGTATTTTTTTCGCTGGTCTGGCTGTGTAAACATTACCTATTCTTTGGTGATTCTGTTAGCTTAGGTGGTCTCTGTGACCGCTCTTTTGTTGTGAGAAAAGGACAATACAAGTGAAAGAGTCAGATCACTTATGTTTTTTTATGGGCAGGTTGTTTATTGTGCGTGGAAGAAGTACAGCCCTTTTATCACGTAGTGTGAGTACATGGCTCGTTTTTCATTAGTGTGTGCGTAGATGTCCATATGCTGTCATAGGTTAGAAAAGAAAAGTGCCGCCTTGGGTACTATGTGTGTTGCAGGTATCACCTGCCTCTCTGCCGGTCAATTTTTCTTTGTACTTCAGACCTGGGAACATACATGGAGGACTTTCTCATAAGAGTTCTGACATACTGAAACTGACGTGTCTCGTCTTCCTCAAGCCATGACAGTCGGGTGGTTCTGAGCATGCCTTTCCCTCAGGCTTTCTGTACAAATTCACAAACTTCACACCGAAGGTGAAAATTGGCAAAACAACCACCCCCCCACCCTCGCACCCCACACACACGCACACGCACACACATGCGCACACACGCACTCTCTCCCCATTTGGTCACCTTGTCATTTTCTTCATTCTGTAATCATCTTGTTTTCCTCCTCATCTGAAGGTGTGATGACAGTCTGTGGATTTAATGTTTCATTATTACTTACATTTACTTTTCAGATAATCAGTGCAATTGGTTCCTTAAGACTCCTTAATAAAAGGGAACAAGTTTAAATTGTGCGGCCTTATGGCTCAAAGGGTATAACATCAGGCTAGGATGCAGAAGTCTCCCAGTTTGAATTCCAGCTCAGCTGCCAAATGTGTCCTTAAGCAAAACACTGAAACGCTAGCTCCCTGGGCACTGCACATGGCTGCCCACTGGTCCCCTCAGGGGGAAGGGTTAAATGTAGACAACCAATATCTCTGTAACATGTATGTAAAATGTTGGAAGTCACTTTGGATAAAAGCTAAAACAAAATTAATAAATGTAAATTATGATGGCGCTGTCACTGTATACTTCACAAATGCCTAAATTATTTCAGTAAAAAAATCCAATATAACTTGTATGTATATGATATTGTTTACAGTGTATATATATGTATCCAGTGGCAACATTTTTAGATGTCTTACCATTTTAACAAATTGTCTGCGAAGCAACTAAATAATACATAATAAGCTTTTCAAACGCCAAAGTATATGAAATACTTGTTCAACAGCACCACCACTTGGTCATATGAGGTAGTAACATTTTAACGCGCTATATGGGGAGTTGAACAGTTCTTTTCTGTTTCTGTTTGTTGTTGTTTGAGAGGTGTGTGGGAGAATTACAAAGGAGCCTAACCTAAAAGCTTTACAACTTTTGTTGTTGTGTGGCACGTTGGACAAAATAACAGAACTTTGTATGTTTGTGTTGAAAACTCATTTTAGAAGTCTCATTTTAGAAGAAAGCACACAAGCTTATGACTGCTGATTTCATCTCACAGTGTTAATGGTATCAGTAGTCTGCAGGAGATCCATTTTCTCTGAGCCAGTTAGCTGTTCTGCAAAGATTAGGGTGCAGGTATGGGGGAACCTTCATCAAAGAATTATTGTTGTTTATAATAATTATTTATAACATTGTAAATATTTTTGACATTTATTTGTTCATGATCAAGAGTTTTAGTTAATGCTATAAATTATGGAATTTCCATTTACAATGTTGGTCCAGGTCAAATGTAATAGTTGTCTAAAACTAAAAACAGTTTGTAGAAGATGTTCACAGCACACTTTAAAAACCCAAATCAATAATACTGGCAGGAACAGTGGCCAAACAAAACCGTTCTTTAAAGCCCTTTTGTTCTCAGTTGTCTTATGTACTTTTATTCCACCATGGTAACAACTAGTCATCACAGACATACACATTTAAAACTAGCTGCATGGCCTGAACTCAGGAAAGCAAGCATAGTTAACATAGAGGAAAATAAGGCCTAAATTAAAAACTCTTGCAAATCTGCAGCTTGTGATGCTGAAGTGTCTCCCTCGGTTACCACAGCCTCTGCCGGTCTAGCTTGGCATGCATGGCAAGCGACATGCATGAGCCGGCTCACACTGGGGTTTCCTGTCTGGAGGGTGGGCTGGTGGGACATGGCAGGGGTGAACTTCCACTATGAGCTGACTCTCTTCTGTGTGTGTGTGTGTGTGTACACCAGATATGCAGAGCCTGGAGAAGCTACTCAGGGAGGCTGTGACAAACGGGCAGCCCCGCACCCACCGACCCTGGAGGAAGATCCTCATTGTAGTAGAGGGCATCTACAGGTCAGCTGAGGCTTGTTGCCAACTGAAACCCCCACTTCCCCGTGCCTTACACCTGGGCTGCCCTGTGTGTTTCTCTGGAGAGACGGCTATCTGCTATTGCTCTTCTATACTTTCGTGCCTCACAGACCTTATTGTCACCTTTCCTGCCACTGAGCAGACCATTTGTGGGAGCGAAATGCTCCCCTTTGCAAAAAAACTCGCATCAATTTCCCATTTTCCCCAACTGGCTGCCTCTTACTTGGACTCGTTCCACTGTTCCACTGCCATATAGTGCTCTACAGCTGTACCAGTGGAAAAGCACCATTAGGTGGGCTTGTGAGAGGTTATACTGCACACATAAATGCAACAGTGTAATGTACTCCTACTTTTGATCATTTTTTAAAATTTTGTGGCTGCTTCCCATCTTATGTTTGTGAAGATGTCTTACTTCTGACCTCTCTGGTGCAGACTGTAGCCAAGTTTGTTTATGTTCCGATGGAAAAACTATCTGCGGGAAAGCACAAAATGTGCACATGCTCGCTTTTAAATTCCCAGCATGCATGTGGCTTCTCTGCATTTTTGTTACCCAACATCAAATCGTCTTTTTTCAAAGTTTGGCCCTATGTTATCTGGATCAAGGACTGTGTGGATCTATTAGGAATGCTTTGAGGGGGTGGGGTGGCGTTGATAGGAAATTGTGCTTCATATACCTATAACAGTAACATCAAAAGACCTCGATAACGAAGATGTGCTTTGAGGGCAACAGATTGGTTGTCTCCTTTGAAGCCCAAATTATTGACAGAGAAAGTCTTTGTGGTGTCATTTGGCTTACAAGAAACATATAGGTGACTGAACCAGCGGGACGTGCCTATGGAAATGTCCCCAGTGTCCCAAATGGGATGCCTGGTCCTGATGTTGGTCGACTGAAATGACAGAGACTAGGGTGTGTGGGCCTTTGAAGATCAGGGCAGTTAAAAGCTGATGGAGATGAAGCCACAGCTTTGACATCTGTTAGAAGTGGGTGTTTTCATCTTGCTGCCCTCCTCTATGTCACATATGTGAACCCCCTTGTCCCCCCCCCCCCCACCTTCTCCTCAGCATGGAGGGCTCCATCGTGCGCCTGCCAGAGATCGTGGCCCTCAAGAAGAAGTACAAGGCCTACCTCTACCTGGACGAGGCCCACAGCATTGGGGCCGTGGGCCCGACAGGACGTGGGGTCACCGAGTACTTCGGCATGGACCCCTCCCAGGTGGATGTCCTCATGGGAACGTTCACCAAGAGCTTTGGCGCTGCTGGCGGTTACATCACTGGGAAGAAAGTAGGTCTGCATGTGGGGGGGGGACTCCTCTTACACCGACTTCATTTTGGACAGTAAGCACAAAAGTCATTTGTGATCCTTATAACAGTAGATTTATGTTTGAAGTGATACTTTCTACTGTGTCAGTGAACTGAGACTGAGCAGTACTTACAGTAGCAGTGCCTCACACTCTCCACTGCTGTGTGTGGGCGGTTGGGGAAGGCCCTGCTTCTAATCGGTTATCCAAAGTGGCCTGAGGTGTGTGCCTAACAAACAGTCTACTCTAACAAGGTCTTAAAGTTTAAATTCTACCAGCCCCCTTATTTGTGGACAACCTTAGGAGCTCCATTCTTGATATCCCATAACACATTGCGACAAGCACAACCGTGAAAGGGGCAGAAGCCAGTTGCCCAAAATGACAGCTGTGGAGGGTAAATTTTGAGAGAGGGTAAATAGGAATAGGGAGGGGTGTCTTTGATTTGAGTCATTTGTTGCTCAGATGAAATCCCAAGTTCCTTCTGTGGATTTTTAAATAGAATTTACACAGCTCATCAAAAGCATAGGCAGATGTTTTTAAAAACCAGTGAATTGCTGTGATTTATTTTTCATGTTCACAAAAATAAATTATGTTAATTCAATAAGCCCAGCGGAACAACGTCAATAAAATATAATCAGATCATTCATCTCAATCCTCTGGAAAAAGTGGGTGGAAGCATTGAAGTCCCATGTGTGAGCTTTATTTTGGTTGATATACTGTACCACCATCCTCGCCACACACACACACACATATATCACATTTTATGTGAAAACCTCATTCCTCAGTACGATGCCTCTGAAAGCTATCTGAACTGCAGTTTCCGGACCTGCAGCCTGTGTGGCCCCATGTTCCTGGTGTCAACAGGCAACCTCACCACAGCAGCTTCCTCTGGCCACGCCCAAACACCCACATGTCACAGTGAGGGAGGGCTTTTTTAAATTTATTTATTTTTTTGGCTTTTATCTCTGGGATCTCAGAGACTGTGGCGCACACACACAGTCCCTCTGAGATATAAATAGGAGCAGACACCTGTATGGTCAGGATTTGATCACCCAATATAAACACACACACACACACACACACATACACACACACACAGCATTGTCCAGCACAAAACCCACACGTTGATCTTGACCATAGGGCATATGCAGAAGCCTAAACCTGTGGTCAGAAAGGAGAGGGGCAGGGTTTACCATGGCCTCAAGGATGATCTTCAGAACTGGACATATTGTCACACCACAGATATGTAAGAATTGTGAGCATGTGTCTGATAATACATTCCCTTCAGCCATAACAATACTGCTGTAAACTGAGTCTGTGTGCAGACTCAGGATTTCATTGAATCCCATACTTGTACACAGTTTGGTTCCTAACAGTTCATCAGTTCATTTTCAGCATCTTTTCAATCATCCCAAACAAATTCAAAAAAGAACTGTAGTTTAACACTTAACCTGCAGTGACTCAATTACAGGTGTATGTTCTGATGAAAATTACAGCTTGTGCGAAGATTTAGATGGCTGAGTAAATTCTCTACATGATGAGTGCCTCACTTGTAATGTTTTGTTTTCCCTCCCAAGCACGCACCGTGCTAAATTCTTCCCTCTAGTGGTACTGGTTCAGTATTGCACTTTTAATGCTGTCTTTAAAATAACACATTAGGTTTAACATTGATTGTTGAGGTGTAAAAGTCAAGTCCTGCCAAATTAAGTTATTATCGGTAAAATTGTAATACAATATAATTTTTATGTAATATCAAGCTTATTTTGCCTAGCCTTGTGAAAATAACAAAATTGGGCATGTCATTTATGCATGTGTATTGTTACAGTAGCAGGGTGTCAGGTTTGGGTCCCTTTTGTGTGTAACGCTGCCTTTACTGTGTATGGAAATTTTGCAGGAGCTGGTGGACTTTCTGAGGATGCAATCCCACAGCGCCGTTTATGCCACTGCCATGTCCGCACCTGTGGCTAGGCAGATTCTCAGAGCAATGAGGTGCATCATGGGACTGGATGGGACTACAATGGGTGAGCAAGACACCCCCACCCCACCCCGACATTTACCAGATCTTTCTTTTACTGCTGAGCATGAATGACCTTGCTGAGTATGTATATAAATCCAGTCGGGTGCTTTAGCCATTACCGAGGAAAGCGTGTGAGAATCAGCTCGTCCCACAACTAGCGGCCCATGTGACCCATGCTGATGTGGCCAGTCACCTGCTTGTGCTACAGGGGACTCCTACCTGCCAGGACCCCTGCAGTGCTCTGTTGGCCAGCATGTTACTATGCAGTCCTGGGCAGTGTGTGTCAGTCGCCATGAAACAAAAACACAGAGATGCAGCAGGTTGGCTGTTAACTTTCATCAACTTCTCCAAAAAGGAGAAATGTAGAAATTACATGCTGTCACATCCTGTATGAATAGTGTACGGTTTTATTATGTTTGGTTCATCTAAGGGAACATAAATCATAGCAAAAATAAGATTCTGACCATGCGATCCTGCATATCTGGGAAGATTATACAGACTCTATTCAGGAAACGTACATATTTTTCCTATATTAGGAGTGCTTATGGGTTTGTGGTCCAGATGTTTCAGTTTCTCAGAATTCGTGATGATAATTGACCTCCTAATGAACAGAATCAATGTTTTAAGACAGAGTTGTCTGGTAGGAATTATGCAGAGCTGTTTAATCCGGTTTTAGCGATCAAACAACACCATTATGAACTGCAAGTTAAAACTAAGCAGATATAAACTGCGAAGATGGTAGGGGTTGATTGGCAGCTGAGGGGTTTGCCAAGGCTTTGCAGGAAACAGTACAGATCCGCATCACTCCTGTCCAGAATTCTTTGGAGACTGCTGGAGGCTAATTTGATGGTGATTTCATGCTGTGATAAGGTTTATATAAATGCATGCGCACACATGCACGGACGCACGCATGCATGCACACCCACAAACCCACCATCAGACACCTCTGGTGGTGTTAGCAGGCAGGGGTAGTCTGACCTCCCGATGGTTTTCTGGACCATTTCTGTAAAAAAAAAAAAAAACTCCACCGCCCATTGTCACAAAATATTTGTGCCTTCATCACATCTTGGTGTCAGGGGTCAGTGCTGGCAGTAAAACCAAGTTCCAGAGCAAATTTTTTGAGGGGAGGAGATGCTGACATGAGGGTTTGTTGTTCACTTGGCAGAGACTGAGGTTGCCTAAAACAGCAAACAAGGTGGAATGGATGCTATGTACACCTTCCAACTTAATGAAGAGCATTTTAAAGAGTTGGCAATGAAACAGCATATTCTAAATGGTGATGTAATATGTTTTGAACTTTACCTTTTTGCGTTATTGCGGTTGTGCATAAGATGATTTTTATTTACCTTGGTTTTGTTTTGATTTTCACATAAGGATAAACATACGGCTTTTTTTCCTGCTTGTGACAGTTGTTAAACATATGCTTTTTCTTTTTGCTGATCATAGAAATTTTGCGTGTGCTTGCATACGCCCTTTGAAATACCTGCCAGTATGCTCCCAGGTAATCAAAGAGAAACAGTCCTCTGTATCCAAGGGCGGCTAGTGCCAGGAGCTCAGTGTTGGCTGTCTGTCTCCCCAGGCTTTAGGTAGTCAGCCAGTCTAGCTCTGCCAACACATTGCCTGGGTGTGTTCAGCTGAGTGAGACTTCGTTGTCCATCATGCTGTTTGAGCTGGGTTCGAGTCTGCCAGCCCCCCGGGGCCAGGATGTGTGTGACAATGTGCAAGCTGAGCGGACAGTGTTAAGTTTGCGACACAGACTGTGCAGGGACATCCAGGCTTCGTCACAGGCCCTGTACACACACAGACAGACCATTTTTTAATGAGCTAGCGTGTGGTAATGAGGCCATGTTAAAAACCCACTAAACGTGCTCCTTTTCGCCTTCATCCTGGCACATGGAGCAAGGTCAAAAGGTCAGATATAGCAGATGAGGTGATTTCTTCAGCTTTCCCCACTTTTTCCTCAGTGAACCATCACAAGGCAGGGTTGTATGAGGAGCAGCGAGCCCAAGGCCGAGCTCGAGGTACTGGAAATGTCAGTGCAGGCCCAGTTGTTGGGAAGGGGGGTTACCAGAGTCCAGTGGAGAAGCAGGTGGGGCTGATTAAAGCAGGTGGGCCTAGGTGCCTTTTACACGCATTCCTGTCGAGTTCCCCTGTTCGCATTCACTGGATCTTTGGAACTCTGCCAAGATGCATATCCCTGCTACCCTAACATGGATGGGGGGGGTTCTCTCAGCGTTACACTGCTACAACTGGGGTTACCTAACCCCTGCCCCTCCTCTTATGGCATCCCTGCAGGGAGCTGTAAGAGGTCAGATGGAGCGTGTGTTAGACGCGCACACACGCAGGCAGACACAGTACCTTCCTGCTCTGTTGCTTCCCACATTTGAAAGAATGACGGGGTAGGGCAGTGGTCAAAAATGTGGACTCAAAGGATCACACTTAACAATGCTGAAAAAAAGGAGATGATTGGGAACTTCAGGAGAGTCAGAGGGAGTCGCACACCCATCACCATTGATGGGGTCACTGAGAAGCAGGACTGGTGAGAGCACCAAAGCAATCCTTACTGTAACCCAGCTTCACCTTCTCTTGCTGTGCTGGCTAAGGGGGAAGGGGACATCAACCTACAAACATGTCTGGTAGAGTCACAGAAAGGCTATACAGCTGCAAGTTAAAGAGGGGAACAGAAACACCCTGGCCAAAATCTGTGCACCCTACTCCCACCTTTGAGGTTTGACAACACTCTCCTCCCTCCCTCACTGCATTGGACTGTTGATTTTTCAACCATAAATGAAACACAAATACAAGCATAAGTGTTGAATGGTTTCATACTGAGAACAATGAGGCTACAGTTTGGCACTTTCCTTGGGTCTCACAGGGATTCCCTGTGAGCCCCCAACCCCCCCACACCCCCATTTCATGCCACACACCGGCTTTGAGTGCTGCTCATCTCCGGTTTATGTTAGCTGGCAGATGGCAGCTCCTCACACTCTAAGCCTGTTTGAAGCTGCTTGTGGCTTAAACTGACAGACAATTTAAAGCCCACAGAAAACATTTTCATCTACTCTGCATCACAGCATGATCTTCAGCATATTTTATCACTTACATTGTTTGTGTCTCTGTCTGTGGTGACTTTTTTTTGTTGTTTTTGGTGAGAAAGTAAAATGCACGTTTCTTTTTGATGCTATTGCGTTTTCAACATTGTGCCACTGCACCACGTTTTTTGTAACATTTACACAGAGTACATGCAGGTAGAGCTCAGCTGCCAGGGAAGTGTAAATTGCAGGTCTGGCTTGGGGGATTAACTAACTGGTTGCTCAAACATGGCTACTTTGTAGCCCTCGTGTGCTTCTTCTGCCTGCCTTGGTGAGGGCTGCAGCATTGCCTGGGCCCTTTGGGCATCATACCCATGGCCCAGCATGGGCAGTTCAGACCATGGTTGCCGTGGCATCAATGAGCGTGACAGGCACTCGCTCACCTTGTACTGCAGTTGTACTGCAGAACATATGCAGATGTATCTCCTGTTGCACGTGTCCAGACAGCATCGCCCGGCCCAGTGTACTGTCCCTGCCTGTTACCCTGCTCATGTACTCCCTCCTCTCTCCTCTCTGCCCCTCCCCGTCAGGTATCGACAGGGTGCGGCGTTTGGCTGAAAACACCAGGTACTTCCGGCGCCGGCTGCAGGAGCTGGGCTTCATTATCTACGGCTCTGCGGACTCCCCCGTGGTGCCCCTGTTGCTCTACATGCCAGGGAAAGTCGGGTAAGCAGCATGGCTGCCTTCTGTGCAGCCCCACAGCAACCTGGTGCCCAGTTTAACTTATGTGCGCCTCACACAAGCTGTGAGGGATGCTACTTTGAGGAACTGTACTTCAAAGGCCAAGTCCTTAGGAAACCAGAGGTAGCTCTGCAGTTCAGTTAGCTGGTCCTGGTGTGGATGGTCAGGTGAGGGGGGGGGAACGTTCAAAAAGCACAGCTGGTGTTGTCGTGCTGGGCCATGGGCTGGAAGACTCACCAACTGTATCCAATCCATGAACCTGGTGTGTCCCCCCCCCCTTGCTATAAATACTGCAGAATCTGTGGAAAGTGCTGATGTGCATGTAAGGCAATATTCCATGCGTGGCCATTAACAAATAGCCAGTTGGACGAGAGCCACACACACCGACTGTACCGTCTCCGTTTCCACCGAGCTGGTGACCTCTTAGTAGGATAATGGATACCGTGCTTAAACACCCCCCCCCCAGCTCCAGAACAAAATTACCTGTCCAGTGCTATCAGAAAGTTTAAAAACATTGCACACACATAGCTGCCATTCAATTTATAGCTTTTTAAAATTTGATTTGTTACATATAAGATCATTTAAATTTCCAGGCCACTCATGACTAGATAGGCATCGGGTGGAGGACACTCATCATATTTGGAGGCATGATGTTCTGATGTGTAACCTGCCCTTTTTCCTGTGGCCCGTGCTTGCTGGTGGTGACAGTGATGATGACAGGCCCCTGGCACAGCCCTACACTGGAGGAGTGGAAAACTGTACATGGCACTTGCTGTAATGGCAGTGACCTGACGACACCACCTCTGGATTGTGACAGAGCACTTAAACACCTTGTTTTTAGTAGAGACGTTAACGCCTTTGAAGTCGGGCAGTGTGCTCACAGCTTCTCTCTGCGCTCCCGCAAACATGAATGTCAAACAGTTGCTCCACCTGGATCAGCGGGAACCGGAAGTCGCTGTGTGTGGAGCGGGCCGGAGAGGGGATCTGTCTGGACTAACAGAACTGCTCCAGCTCAGTGCTGCAGTGGTCCCAGCAACTGATTGGACAGTGTGGACAAATGCTCCCAGGTTTTGAACAGGAAATGCGGTGAATACTGTCCATTAGCTGCCCTGTACCGATGTAGGAGTCTGTGGTAGGGAGGAGGTGCTGGGCTACAGAATTAGAACAGAACTCCAGCATGTGCATGTGGAGCAGCTGGGTGTGTTCTCCATGGTATTGAGCTGCATTCTGCTGTGTTCTCAGGGCCTTCTCCCGAGCCATGCTGGAGCGGAAGATTGGAGTGGTAGTGGTGGGCTTCCCGGCCACACCCATTGCTGAGGCCCGTGCCCGCTTCTGCGTCTCCTCAGCCCACACCCGCGACATGCTGGACAGGGTATGGCGTGGCAACGCTCAACGGGCGCGACGCTTCTTTGTTTGCTCATGCCCTTCTTCTCTTCGTTATTCATCCTTGTTTTGTCCTTCTATCACCGCTCGAACACTCCCCCCTTTTCCAACACCCCCCACCTGCCCTAAGACCAGGTTTTCTGTTTGCGTATATGCGTGCGTGTGTGTGTGCGTGCGTGTGTGTGCGTGTGTGTGTGCGTGTGAGTGCGTGTGTGTGTGCGTGCGTGTGTGTGTGCGTGTGTGTGTGTGCGTGCGTGTGTGCGTGCGTGTGTGCGTGCGTGTGTGTGTGCGTGTGTGTGTGTGTGTGTGTGTGTGTGTGCGTGCACTCATACTCTCTTGCAATGAGCCTGACCCCAGTGTCCGTTTCCAAGGTGCTCCATGCCTTGGATGAGCTGGGGGACTACCTGGTCTTGAAGTTCTCTCGCCGCAGATACGCTCCACGACCTGAGCTCTATGATGAAACCCACTTTGAGCTGGACAGCTGATGGTGAACCACCTCCTGGGGGGGGGGGGGTCATTCTGGGGGGACAGAGACCAACTGCAGGCTTGTCTTCTCCTGTACTGTTTACGTTTGCTGATAAAATAAGAACAATTTTGCACTCTGTGAAACAGCGTAATGGGTCGGCTGTCATGTTATGGTGTGGCAGTCCAAAATAATGAATGTTTATGAATGTGTGTATTAAACAGGCTATGCTTATTCTTAATTTTCTTTTTAACCAGTTAAAATATACTCATTGATGGTAAGAAAAATGTGAAAAGACGGCATTCTTTTATGCAAATGAACAAGAGAATTCAAAGCACTGAATAAGAAAACCCAGTGCACCTTCCAGCTCTGACCTACACTGACAACCTCAACCCATGGAACAACTGTTGACCACAAAACAACTCTCACGCAGCGATGTTTTTCTTGCTAGTAATTTTTCTTTGTTCATGGAAATCACCATCTTGCATTGCTCTGTAACTCCAGCAAAAAGGTGGAGGAATGTTGATTGAAGGTGGACTCATCCCACTGACATGAATGTGCTGTACAGGAATGTATTTCTGGTCTCCTTTGAAGTACATTCTAAACTGCTTGCAGATTTATGCATGTAGGTCCTAAGTTTCAGTTTTGGGCAGGTTATATTTCTGCAGAGCTGTTCTCCACTACTTCTGGTTCTGTTCTGAGAACATTTGTGAGCAGCACTTGATGTTGCAAAACATGACAGCTGTATGTATTCTAAATAAATGCACTGAACAACAACAGAGTTAAGGTATACTGCATTTAAAATGTATTTTGTACCCATTTGTCAAAATACACATTTCACATTTGTGCTATTACTGTTTTATGGAAAATAAACAGCAGTCTTCTTATTCAGTTATTTGGCTGTTGCCATTACTAACATTAATTAGGCAACCAGAGTCATTATTGTGGACATTACAGAGTGTATTTCACCTGCATACTAAATACAGGCCTCCAAAAACCAGGTTTATATTCATAAATAAACAAACTGGTAGCCGTTACGTGTTTGATGTACCATTTAATATAAAGCAACTTGCACAATAGGAGGTAGATGTTCCTGCATGTTCTTTGGCAATCCCCTCTCAGTCATACATGCCTAATTGTCACACTCTCAGGAGTCAGACATGCACACAAACAACGTGTCTGACTTCCCCGGGGTTAAGCATTCAGGGTATGCATTATAAAAGCCAAAGTTAACTTAAACCAGCAATTAGCTAGGAGTTTGCACTAGAAGCTAGGAGGATTCTGCTAGAGAACTGTAATCATTTGATTAATACTGAAAGGAATTTAGACAGGTAATAAATATTTCAGTAACTCACAATTTGTTGCTGGTCTTCACTTGTAAAAGGCAGAATATTGTTCATGAACATTTTCCATCCCAGAAACATCATTGTAATAGAATTTAACAAGGCAGCAGGGGGGACATTGGTGTTGACGTATCATTTTATTCACCCATCTGTGATGAATTTTTGCTTAAGGCACAGAATTGTGTCTGGTATGATAACCTGTAAAGTAGTGCCTTTCAGCAGGTCTGCAAAATGCTGCGATTGAGCGCAACCATTAAAAAACAACAATATACAGTATATTTCTTACACTGATGTTTGGAAAAGCCTTGGTGAGCATGAACGGAGCATAACCTAACAACTGCCCTATGACGTGACTCAGCTCTCCTGTTCACAAGGTCTCACGGGGTCTAGATCCTCCAGTCCAAACGCAGAATTCACCGCTGTCAGGACCCACAGGTGAAATGTTAAGGAGGTGCGCATCCTCTAACAAGCCCACCCTTGAGCCCATCCTACTATGAACGTTAGGTCACACCTGCAGAAACACTGTGTGCTGAGAGTGGAGGGGGTCCTTTGATCTGTCTCTGTTGTCCCAGAGCCACAGCCATTGTCACCTCATGTGCTGTTTCCAGCAAGAATCAGCACCTCCTCCCTGTCTGCATCTGAGGTGAGCTCACGAGATTGCAGGACTCCCATGTCCTGCCCAAATGGAGGCACTTTTACAAAGGGTGGTGGGGACACAGGACCATGGTCCCACTATGGCTGTCATCACCACAGATCTCCCCTGTGGGCACAGTGTCAACAGTAGATGTTTTGATTTCGTCTGGGACCGCTTCTCAAGGTGTGATTCGAAGCCCCTAACACATCTGAGAGGGTGACAAACAGGATTTGTGAACTTATCCACCACACCCCTCTCGCATTCCACGCCGAGCAGCTCTTGATATGGACAGTAGGAAGGAGAGAAAGTAAACAACACATGTTGTTTGACCACTACTGATCTTGGTGAACATCCTACATGATGGTAGATATTCACCCCAGCAAGATCAGCAGGCACCCTTCACAGTTCATTGTTTATCACAACATTACTGCTTAACAGGCACTGTGCCAAGTGGCTAAAGCTTTCAGTCAATCACAGCTAAAACCCTTAAGTACAAATGAGCTCTTAAGTCAGGCCATGTTGCAGGTAACTTTATGATGTCAATTATAAAGCAGGCTGGAAAACAGACAGTACGCTGAACACATCCAAGGCTTTATCCCTCTGTGTAAGACTTCAAAGGGACCAGAGTAGTACAGAGTGAAATGCACTTCTGAAAGGGATCACGATTGTGATGTTCTGACCACAAGAGTGTTGAGCATGTTGCACCCAGATAATTCAGGGAGGGTGGGTGCTCCAAACACCACCACCTCATACTTGTGCCCTCTTAGTTCATTGCAAATCTGTTGGGTGCAGTTATCTGGTAAACAGATGTCCCACTGCATTTCCTGCCAGCCCCCCACAGACATACACCCCAAACCTTTTTTTCATTTTTCCACAAAGGGGTTGATAATCAGAGAGATGGTTCGTGGCAGGGCTGGAGGAAACATCTGCCCGACCCAGGGTACGTTAGCAGCAAGGAGGCCCATGCGTGGTCTGGACCCTGCTCTTTTGAACTATGGGCCTGTGTGGCGCACATTGATTGGAATGGTGTGTTGTTCCCATGTGCAAATGTGTGTGTGCATGGAACTGGGGGATGGGTGGGTTAGGGGGGCTTCCATGAGTTCTTTGAAGCTGTCCAGTGTCTCCTAGAGGCATTGGTCCCAATTAGATGCCATTTGATATTTTGTCCTCTGAAGCAGCGAGGGTGAAATGGCACCCTAACATGTTTTAAGCAGGTGTGGGCTGTAAGAGACACAGAGGGATTCTAGTTCCAGCAGCAGACAGCTAGCTGTCTGTGACAGCCTGCCATTTATTATTAGGAGGGAAGTAAAATCTACACAACACAAAGATTCTATTAGAAATACTGGCTGTAAAATCACAGACCAGTGGAGAAGTACACCACCCATACAGTCATAGATCTGTGCAGTGTTCTGTGAAAGTAGTGATACTCACAGATCTGTGATGAGCACTAGTCAAACAGTCACAGATCTGTGAAGTACACTAGTCATAAAGTCACAGATCTGTAAAATGCACTAGTCATACAGTCACAGGTTGAAGTGCAGTAGTCATACAGTCACATATGTAAAGTGCACTAGTCAAACAGTCACAGATCTGTGAAGTGCACTAGTCATACAGTCACAGATCTGTGAAGTGCACTAGTCATACAGTCACAGATCTGTGAAGTTGCAGAGTTACAATTCTGTGATGTGAATGAGTTATAGTCACAGTGTAAGTGATCTGAATGTTGCTAATTTTAATAAACTGAAACCCCAACCTATCATCAGTATGGATTATGACAATCTTGTGCATTTCAGCCACCAATGAGTTAAAATATCTTTCAAACCTGCTCTAGAGCCAAATAAAGATGCTGCAAATCATGTTATTTCATTACACTGTGCACCGGGATCTTTTCGAGAAGATTTGTTTATGTGTGCTGAAATGGAAATGTGATTGTACTGGTTTGAGGTTTCATGAATAGATCAGTGAATCAGTGATGTTGACATTTTAAGCAGGAAAGACATAAGCAGATACTGAGGGAAAGAAATGACAGTTTCAGGGCTGTCACCTCACTGCCTTGTGGTAGCCTCAAGAGCCACATGTCCCCATTAAGAGAAGTGTCTCTGTCATGTGCCCAGAAAAACAGTCTGTGACAAACTCATAAAAGTCCTGCTTTACATGCAATATGCAGCTTATGGTTGTGTGTGTATGAGGGGAAGCTAGTGGAGAATCCTGAAAACCTGCATGACCTTTCTGTATGGTACTTCCAAACCCCAGCCGGTCAGCCACAAGTGTGCAGTTCATGTTTTCTACTGTCATTTATTTTGCAAATGTCAAAGACAACACTCCTGGCTACTTAAGGTATTTTACACTGCTGTATTTTTGCTGACCACACCTGTAAATTAAAACACACACATACATGCACACACACCGTGTAACTATATATGTGTGTGAACTTGTCATAAGGATATAGTTGCTTTCTCTAATTGGTCTAATATATGTCAACAAAATTAGGAATATGAACTACATACTCCGAAATATCAACATATACGATGTATTTCATACTTTTTAAAGTAAAAGTACAGAACACTGATCAAATATACAGTACAATCAAACAAAACCTGTGGAACACTTGAATATAGTTAGGCACAGAAGATTCATATGACAAGTGAGATTCTGTCATGCAAATAAGTCAGGGTTTGGTTTAAAGCATAAAATGAGAAGTGGTTCTGAATAGAATTAAATCCATGAACACGCATAACTTTACTGTGGGATTTTGCACTTTCAGTGAACAATGCCTGTCATAAGAGGTGGTCGGCCTTCGTGTACCATTTGTTTGGGTGGTATTAAGCAAAGGCCCTCTTCATTGAACGTCTGTAGCATAACAGAGGACTCTACAAACGCAATCAATCTCTTTAAACTGATTGCCCCTCGTCGTCGCATTTGACAAACACACTGCGGCAGGTTAGCAGACATTTATGCCTTGTTGTGAAATCTTAATATTCCAGGTCATTTTCAAATTGACATGTCTCACTCCCAGGGTTTTGATATTTTCTATAAAGCCTTCTTCAGTAAAAACAACAATCATTTAAAGAATGACAGTTTGAATCCCAACAGAGCCAGATATCCTTGAGCAAGACACCCAATGCTAGCTCCCCAGGCACCGCATGTGGCTGGCTGCCCACTGCTCCCCTCAGGGGATGGGTTAAATGCAGAGAAGTAATTTCCCTCTGGGATTTATAAAGTATTATAGATAATATTTACAAGTATACATCTTACGAATATTCATTAGTTCAAAATAAATAAACCTTGAGGTTGCCTTTAGTTTCCAAAAATTGTTCAAGAAGAAAAACCCTATTTGGATGTATTGCGTGGCTTTTCAAACGCCACGCTGAAGAAACGCGTCATTTGCAATGTACGCGATCTTAAAAGTATTTATGTGGTTGTTAATTCTTCTCGGGTTGCTGACTGGCAGCTGGAAAATATTCAAAGCGGTCTTTTAGGGGACAGTGAAGGGTTAAAGATAGGAGGAGGGGGAACTAACAGCAAACCAGCGGAGAGCAGTATAAAAACATTTGGGAGTGAAGTAACATAGAAACAGCGTGAGGGTGAGTAGAAGTGCCGACCTCCAGGCGGCCGAAAGTGCTGGGAAAGTAAAAGGTGAGATTACACATCAGAAGCGTTTACAGAAACTGCGGTGGATAGGATCGATTTACTAACTTATCAACTTTCGTAAGCAATCGGACTGGACATCATGGATCATAACTATGTGAACTGGACTTAACTAAGAATATTAATACAGTGCTGTGATTTTTATGACATTAACTAGCAAAAGGCAGTCTTTGGAAAGCCAAAAAGCCATTTAAACAACTAAAAAAGTCCATGAATACCAAGCAGTCTAAAATTAATTGTAAATTAAGGACTTCATTTCAGTAGCGGTGGAACATGTACCCTAAATGCACGATTTTAGAGATAAGGCTGTCTCACAAGTACCGGAGGATGCGGCAGCAGAGCAGTTCGGACGGGAGCGGAGACAGGAGCTGCTCGCGCCAGCGGATGTGAACGCGCACCTGGAGCGGCGCGAGCGGACGCACCTTTAATTGCGGCTGCGTGCTGAGTTCGTTTTAAAGGAAAGTACTAATGTTTAGTTGTGCAACTTTCGCACCTTTGACCACAGTCAAGGGTGTATGAGAAACCAGGCGGCTCCCGTGAGGCTGGGGGGGTAATTTTATTTTTAAAAAATCAACATTATCAAATTGACTCAAGATTATTCAGTTGCAGCAAGTTTCCTCAGGGAGTTTCAGATGCTGGAGTACCACAGGATACCGGTATTAGAGTGCACATTTTGATACCGCACCGTTATTCGTTAAATAATTGTGACAATACATCTTTTACTCCGCACTTAATTAGTTTTTTATCCCATGCGGGAACAAGTGAGTTCTTTTTATAAAGGAACAAAATCAAGACCAATTAAGAGCTTGCTTGGGGGTCTTAAAACGAAAATTCTCAGTTTTCGTGACTCAATTCCCCATTTTCCTTTAAATTTGTAATTTTGAACCCCGAAGTGGCTCCGCAGTGGTGTTGCGGCTCCTCGTCCGCGGCGGATCCGGAGAACGGAGGCGCTGCAGCGGGAGGAGGCGGCGGTGCAGCCCCTGCTACACCGCAAGGTCCCAAAACCGGTCGAGTGAAAAGGATGGTTCGACTGGTGGCAGAGTTACTGCTGCTGTTGGGACTACTTCTGCTAACTTTACATATCACGGTGTTGAGGAGCAGCCCGCTGCGACAGGGCAACGCGACGGCCAACGAGCAGAATGCCTTGCCTTCAGAGGTAGGTCCAAGTTGGTCTGGGTCCTCTGATGTTTCTGCATTATATGCATGTTTGCTGACATCCATTCTGTTGCAGAGTTGGATTTAGGCCGATTTTTGTTAAATTATTGTTGTTCACATTACAGCGGTATGTGCCAAAAATCTAATCTAAAAATATAAGATTACTTTGTCATGACATGACAGCACACTGAGGTACACGGTGTGGGATTCCCGTGTTTTCCACCGCAGGCTGTGCGCTCTTTGCGCTGGGCGTCTTCGCTCAAGCTCGTTTATCCTTCAGTAACGTCTGCTTTACTGTGTTCAGTAGTTGGTTTTGCTCGTCTGGAATAGAATCGCCAAAAGTTCAAGTGATTAAAAAAATATTCAGTATCCAATGGGAGCGTCAGGTCGTATTGTACTAAACGTAAAATAATATGACATTGTACTATAGTTACATTAATTTAAACTTATGTACTAAATATTAAAAAATATTTTAGAAAAGCTTGTATGACAAACATTTTATGGACAAATACATGGGTTATATTAGAAGTTAATTGTATAATGTAAAGAAATCCACGTTTTAAGGGCATTGCTTCATAGTAGTTGAAGTAAAGAATATCTCTAATGCAGATACGGCCTTTTTGAGACAAGGCATGTACTGTAGAGTGGAGTAAATATTGTGTAGTGCCCATTAAAACTGTATTCCAAATTGGACAGTGAGCAGACAGATCTACAGGGAATTGCTGAGATGTATCTGAATTGATGGAGCTCAGTAAACAGAACATTCCCATAAGGATGGCTGCCCAGTCCTAACCTCTGCTATACTACTAAGCGACTATTTAGGAGTTCTCAGTAACCCAGATATCAGATTTCAGATATGCCATCTAGTAGTATATTATGCATCATAAACACTGAGGTTCACTGTTTTTCATGATCTTCAGTTACATCTACCCATTAATTTCTTTGTACCACTTATCCTGTGAAGGGTTGCAGGGGGCCTGGAGCCTATCCCAGAGAGCTTGGGGCACAAGTTGAGATACACCCTGAATGGAATGCCAACCTGCTGTAGGGTACAATCGTAGACATACTACCACATCCAATCATACACTATGGAAGTGCCAATAAGTATACAACAAGTCTTTGGAGTCTTGTGGGGGGGGCTGGTAAACCAGAGTACCAGGGGAGGCCCACAGAGCATGGGGAGAGAACACAAACTCCACGTACATAGACTGGCGATTCAGAGATTTGAGCCCCCAGGCCTTGAGGTGTGAGACAACTGTAGTAACCACTGAGCCACTGTGCCCCCCATCTTCTGTTGTACTGTAATCTTTATGGAGTGGTAACATTGTGTGACCATGTTCCGGTACTGATACACTCACCAGATCAGGTCCTTATGTGTCGACGGCAGACTGCACACTGAGTGACTTTGATGTAGGTGGATGCATTAAGGACCCTTGTGTATCCATGGCACATTCTACACAGGCCATTTACAAAACCTCTTTGAGTACCTTTACAGCAGCCGTGTATAGTACTTGATAGGGGTGGGAGCCAAGGGCAGAAGTTTCTCCAGTATCAGCAGTAACATCTTGCTCCTAAGCGCTGTGATGTGAGCCTGGTGGGGAAGGCTTAGGAAGAACAAGACAATGAGTGACCAACCCAACACTCCCTAACCACAAAGGACGTGAAATGCAGTGAAAAGCCCTAGTAGAGGATTGAACGAAGTCAATTACTGTTGTTCACATGCAAAATACTCCTGTCAGATAAATGCAGGTAAGCAGAAATCTGCATTGTCAGACTGTCTGCCACTTGGTAATTGGAGGCAGGGGTTATTTTCCATCAACAAAGAGGGAGTATGAGACTACAGCAATCTCCAAACCCATTCTTCCATGCTTCCGTGCTGTCATCACCAAGTCATTTGAGTCATTGATTCACTACTGGGTATTGACAAAAGGACTCTTGGGTTACCTTTAGCCTTAGGATGTAGGCTGCTGTCATCTTGCACGGGTTTTGCGGGGGAAGGGACAAGTGGCTTCCCAGAACGTGCACAGGTCCAAAATTCAAGCAGCGCCAGGCACGTTTCGTCCTGCTTATCGCTAAAATATGCACATTGGTAAATGATTGGCCAGAGCACATGATTAAATCATTAGAGATGTGCTGTGAACTCACTGATGTGTGTCTAACGAAGATGACCCTTTGTTAAGTGCTGTCGTCAGCATTTCTGTGTCCGCCAGACTGACACCAGTCCCTGTGCCTGTCACGGGCCCGTTTCGCTCACCTTCCCATCCAACCACTAACTCTCTCAGTCCATTTCCCTCCCGTTTCCTGTCAGTGAGAAGGCTCGTCTTTGTCACGGCACCAATAGTGAGCCAAACCTCTGTGTCCATGGAGTCCAAATAGGAAGCACAGCTGTAATTTATTCAACGACAGCACTAGAGCGTCCTTTCCTTTATGATTTTGGTTTCTGTTGCATTTTTTTTTTGTGTGTGGTCAAAACACAGCAAGTCTGAAAGAAACTATACCCATAATTCCGGCCAGTGTGCCTCACGCTCTCTGAGTAATAGGTTTATGCATTGCAACATTGTTTGGCGCTGCAGTAACACCTAATGTCAGCCTTATGCTGCAGGGACCCACCCAGCTGTGCAAGAGCAAGAACTGGATGCCCTAAAAACCTGTTCCCTCAAGATGCTCCCTGTCTGCCCCCCCCCACTTCTGAAATTACAGGCTGGCGAAGTCGCAGTCAGGCCTGCAACGCACTGGGGCCAGAGTGAGAGGACGCGGAGCTGGCTGTGGTGGCCCCAGACAGACAGCGCTAAAAACAGCTTTGCCGCAGAGGCCGTGATAGCAGGGCAAGCACTCGGGGAAATCTCCTCATTCTGAGCTCGGCCCCGAGATCAGCGATACGGCTCGGCTCAAGCTAAGGTTTCAGGCTAGCTTTGGAAATTTTTTTTAAGGAAGAAGCTGATGTTTTTAAGGAAAACCCTTTGACACTAGATGACTTGATGTGAAATGATGAAGCAGCATGGTGCTAGGAGGATTCACTGTTTTCTGTTGTATTGATCACCAGGTCCCTCTCCATTTGCACCTGTATTATGTCATATACCAGGGAATCATTTTGCTGTCCTTGGCCCACGTGCCAACCATTTCTTAACTACTGTTTTTCATGATTTGTTTTTAAATCTCTTTGTAAGTAAGGCTTAGCTGTTCAGTACAAAATGCAGTTTTGTATTTGCATTTTAGTTTATTGAAGATTAACATGAGAACCGAAAGTATAAAACTTGTTAATGTTGCAGCTGGATTTTGATGTTATTGGCACCCACTGCAGTGC
Organism: Chitala chitala; assembly: GCA_025773905.1. Taxonomy (NCBI): domain Eukaryota; kingdom Metazoa; phylum Chordata; class Actinopteri; order Osteoglossiformes; family Notopteridae; genus Chitala; species Chitala chitala. The sequence continues at coordinate 28,213 of JABJVR010047317.1, read as the reverse complement.
ACCACAGCTGTAGTTTGGGAGTGAAGTTGGGTGAAACTTATGAATGTGCCAAAGTGTTGAGATGGGAGCAAGGTGCACGATCTTCACAGGAGACCTTGCAGATCATAAGAACATATGAACATATTTCTACATTCACAAACCAAGACACCAACATGCCTCTTCACATTGACACATCATCCAGTGAATGCTTCCTGATCCCTCCCTTGCCAAAGGCTGGTGTGCCACAGTAAGCCGGCTGTCTTTTAGTATTGTCTGTGAGGGGCGTTCAGAGATCTTGGGCACACAGGTTTAGTCCTCAAAATTGTGTGTAGGTGACACGATGTCAGTAAATGTGATGGCAGGGTAAAAGGAGCTGTAGAGACTAATCCAGTTAAAATCTCCAAGTTACATATGAATGCTTGTGCACAGCTAGAGGGACAAACAGGGGAACCGTAGAGGGGTGGAAACCTATGACGATTCCAGGAGGCCATGACTGATAGGAACCCTCAACAATTAAGCATTTAACATAATATTTCTCATGCAGCCCAAAATCTCTAGCAGTAACCCTGGGAAACTGTAAAGCAGACATTAGGAAAAACCAAATGGTGTTATGTACATTTTTAAACAATGTACATTTTACAAATAACAGATTGTGTTTGGGGAGGGCAGCAGATGAGAACAGTACTTTCTCTCTATAGCCCAGTGTCTGATTCAAAGATGTGGCACAACGTGCGGAACCTTCATTTCCTGCTGCAGAATAATGCCCCCCGCCCCCCAACACCCCCAAATGAAAAGTCACGCTCTTCTAATCATCCCCAATGAGATGGGAAAAGAAGACTGAAGGAGCTGGTGACAGAGGGACATGGGGGGGGTATTCATTTGTGTTTTTAGAAGGCACTTCCTGGGATGCCATGTGGCAAAAGATGAAGAGGCTAACGTCCCCTTTGATCTCCCCAATTAACTGCTGCGAGGAAGGCCTTGGTCGGCACAATCAGCTGACTGAACGCCGGCCATAAAACGGCTTTCATCATTCAGCAGCTGCTTCCCAGTAGGGTCATCCTAACTAGAGGACAGGCTTGCATGTTGGCTTGAATTTATACACACGTTTAAAGATAACAGTTGCGCCAGGACTTTGTCGCCCAGGACAAAGTCTCTTTGCAAAACTGACAGGCGTTGAAAAGCAAATAGGAAAGAGCAAGGAAGGAGAATAATACAAGTATTATCCGTTTCCTGTTGGATCCATGCTCAGAGCCTCTGAATGTTGGGGTTCTGTTGGAAGATTAATTGTGCTTGCCTGCTGTACTTATTTGCATAATGAACAGAGTTCCCAGGGGTGGGCTCTGTGGTCCACGGGTGGTGAATTTACACAGAAAAGACAAGTACAATAACAAAAGAATTAAGTGAAATCATTTAGCGTTTCCTGCTGTTCCAGGCCCTGCCCTTCCCATGTCTCTTCAGTGCTAGCTGCTAGCTGTCGCATGATAACAATTCACACTGATACACTGATGTGTTTTCAGTTTACCTGGGCAGAGTTCTGTAATACTTTATATTTTTTTTTTGTGGGGCAGGGAGAGAGTGGTGAGGTGGGATGGAATCAGACATTTTTTTAAGGGTATTGAAGGACCTGGTGACTATTTCCATGCAATTGAAAATCAAAAAAAATGTTCATCATGTGAAGTAGTGTTATGCTGACAGCTGGGCGGTGTGGTTTTTAGAAAGGCAATTTGCTTTCGGTGAATGAGGCCACGCACTAGAAGAGAGGTTGATTCTGAGGCAGGTAACACATAGCAGCAAATACCAACAAATGGATGTGTGTGTGTGTGACTTCACATGTTTACAGAGACGGTTGCCATAGGTTTCATTTGATAGATAATAGTGGAATGAGATCAAACATAGTGAGTGACTATGCACACTTCTGCAAGGCCAACAGAAAAAAAACCGCCAAGCTATTTGTTTAGCTTTGTTATCTGCCTTGTGGTCAGTATGGAGAAGTGATGTAGAAGGTTCCACGGTGTTCTGTCTCAGCTCCAATATTGCAACAGCAGCGAATCAAGTGTCATTTGGACAGACGAGCTGGGCATGCGAGTCTCAGTAATCCCAGTGCGGTGAGCGGCTGTGTGCACTTGTGGTACTGGCACAGGAAATCCTATCTTCCATAAACTGCCCTGTGTTCAGTGCAGTGAGGCATCCAAGCCGCACTAGACTGTCAACATAGAAACTCCATGCATCTGTGTGTGTGTTTTAATAAATTAAATTTCAGGTTTTTAAAAAGCAATACTTTACAAATGACACAATTATTGAAACATTACTGTTTTACACATTTACAAGCTTTAACGTGAGGGTGATTTAACTTTTTTTGAAATTCTTTTGGGGAAGCGTGTTGTGCTGAGGTGGGTGGTCAGGGGTGTTATCTTAGCATGGACCCTACACAGCGAGGGGAAACTGGTGAGGATGTTTTTCTGTTTCCTCTTCATCCCACTGGTGATTGGTGACCTAAATCAAGAGGCTGCTCTGTGGTTGGTGGTCTTAAGCCTAAGAGAATTGCATCATGTAATCATTCAATTTCTAAATCGGTCCCCCCCCCTTTCCTTTCACATTTTATGACTTTGTTTATGTGCTTTGATGGGCTCCATCTAATTGGCCATCTTAAATTGCAAGATGGTGCTTGGTCTGGTCCCCAGCTGGATAAATGTAGGATTCGGGAGAATGTATTTTTATATTGTGTACACATATGCTTTCAGACTTGTAAGCATGTTACCCTTGCTTGCTGAACCAGAGGATGCACCGTTGATAGCAAGTACAAATTAAGACAAAAGGGCACTATGAAGGGAGATGCAGATTGTGTCACTGCAACAGATGCATGCTATGCTAACTGCATGGCTTGCGTATGAGTTCACCCCATGGTAATGGTGAGATCTGGAGACACACACAACATTTTGAGCCATACAGCAGGCCTTGCTGAATGTGTATGTGTGATGGGGAACAGCGCCCTCCTTGGCTAGAGCTGACATTTCGAGCCTTTGTGCTTCTAGGCTCCAGTGCAGCCAGCAAAACACGCCAGAGAGGAGAAAAATAACAAGATTGATGACTCCCCTTTGATCTTATTGTCTACCACACAAGTACAGAAGATTACGGGGTGCTTAAAGCTGTCTGTCCAATTGGGAGTAATTGCTCCTTCTGTGTGTGTGTGTGTGTGTGTGTGTGTGTGTGTGTGTGTGTGTGTGTGTGACAGAGACACAGAACACATGCCCTGGCCGCCCAGAGGGACGCTTTTACAGCCTTCAATCAGGCTGAGGCGTATTTCACTGTCAGCGGAGAACATCCCGTCGACGCCTCAGCCGTTTAACATTTTTAGTATCCGAGGGGCCCTGGTGGCAGTTTCGTTTCCTCAGAACAGCTCTAGAACTTTGGAGTTTAAACAGCAGAACATGAACACCCGACCCCCCACCCTCCCCAAAAAAAAAATCAGGATGATAGACAAACAGTTTTTGAGCAGAGGCCCTTGACATACAGAATGAAAGTGGCACCAAATAAACGGAGTGCTGCTTGTCTCAGATGTGTGCCAGCACTTCAGACAGCCCTAACCCTAACCCCACCCCACTGTGCTTCACCCAGTTACTCCGTGCTTCATGTTTCGTCGTTCCACTCTGACCCGTCTCCTGGGCCCCGTGTCTTTGGAATCCCGTTGCCTCTCCAGCCCTCATTCAGTGTCCTGTAGATGGATTTATGATTTGAGGGGGCGGGGGAGGGGGGGTGTACCCTTTTATCTTACCAGATACTACAGCAAGGGTTTTAGCTTCTTTTTTTTAAGGAGGTCAGACATTGTGCCATGAAGTCTTTGCATCATGCTGATTTTATTCTGGTCAAATTGCTGACAGATTGGACCTAATGGGTGAGGAGCAAAGGTCAGGCCACTTCAGCCAACCCTCCTGTTAAGGGACGCTCCTCATCATGACCGCCATCCCACATTTGCACTACAAGCTGTGTGTGGAGTTTAACTGGGGGCTCGATTTGCTTCTCCAGAGCCGGCATCATGCGGAGATCGACTCCTTGACCCGGGCAGCCCACGGTGACCACCACAGCACTCTCTTCCCCCACCGCCACACCCAGAACCATGGTAAAGGTGGTGCCCTGCAGAGGGACGGGCCCGGAGCCTTCCTGTTCGACCTCCACAATTTCCCTGATTTGTCGAAGACAGACATAAATGGACAGAACCCCAATATACAGGTACGCGTGACTCCCTCGGGAGCTAGTAGCCGAAAAGTAGCTTGACCTACCATAAAAGGATCCAGAAGAACCAGGAAGATCATTAGCAGAAGTTATAATTGTTGTCACCCTAGTAATGCTACTCTGTTTGTCCTTTACATAGAAAAGATTGTTAGAGACGTTGGAAGCGCAGGATATGAACTAGGATTATAAACATCTGTGTACCTTTATCTGTATGAGAGAGAGGGAATGCATATGATTGTGTGAGAGCTGAACTTAACAGATGGGTGACCAGGCATACACAGCAGAAGCCTGTCAAACAGGAAGAGGTGGAACGCCCTGTCGCGCACCGCTACTCCTTTTCATCAGGCAGGCTTTTAGGGTGAACATGCACACACACACACAGGAAGCACTCCTGGCAGAAAGGAACTAACTTCTTTTTTCCCCCCCGCTTGGCGAACAAACGAACCAATAAACTTTAGGATAATAAGGGTGCTTAACGCACAAATGACAGACAAATACAATGTATAAACAGTGGACGCTGGCGGGCTCTGTTCCGCTTCCTGACCTGCATCTGTGAAAGTTCAGACTGGGATCCCAAGAAAGCTAGGGACTGCCACAAAATTATCATTAAAGCCATCAACTTGGGTTACTATGGACATAAAACCTAACCAAGTAAACAGCGTTAAGAGACGAGTGACAGTTGTTCAAATATCTTGGTCTGCAGTTTTAAAGCATTAAAATCTGGCATTTCAGTATTGCTTCCGACATGATAATACATAGGTTAACTGTTCATTTCTTTGTGGGTTCATACAGATTTGTTTTAAACCAGTTTTGACAGCCTGTACATACCGTCAATGTCATTTGTGGTCTCTTAACAATCCCCAATGAAAGCTGGTGAAAGGCAAGTAAGAAACCAGCTTTGTGACATGTGACCCTTTGTGGCATTGCATCATGGGAGCAGTGATCTAAACACCCTGTTATACTATGGAATCTTGGCCCTCACATTTCACAGTTCAACAGTTAGGCCATGTAAAAATCCCGCTTATCCCAGAAACGTGGCTCCACTTCTGAAGGGATTAAGACGGAATCTTAAGCGTACTGTATCTGAAGTATGAGAAATGAATGCATATATAAATGTGTCAAGATGGAGCTTAGGTCTGGTGGAGGAGACAAGAGAGGGCACCTTTGATCTGGGGTTTCATCCAGTAGAGGAGGGGGCACTGTGGGCTTGGAGAATGAGAAGCCCTTTGAACTCTGTGTCAACATGGAGAGGCCAGGGCCAGTGTCTGGGCTGACCTGCAAACTTGGGAGAAAACCCCTTCATCTGGAAGACACGTGTGCACACTTAGCTTGGGCCAACCAAAACGTAAAAAGTTCTAATTCATCTCAGCTGTTGACGTTGTCGGGAGAGGAGCAAGTAATCAACCGACTCATGGTTGCCCCCTATATAGACTTGCTGACAAAGATGATGGATGATGATTTGATTAAGCAGAATTCTCATCCTGCTTGTTCTGTGTTAACTGAGTAAAGTTAAGCTTATGTACCTGCTGGGTGAATAACTGAGATTCCCTCTGATGTTGCACATACAAATTGTCAAGGATATTGACAGAAAGTGGCCATCTGGGAGGCTTATCTGACACATGAGCGTTTGTTCTCAGGTGACAATCGAGGTGGTGGATGGGCTTGAGGCTCCGGAGCCAGAGAAAGAGCTTCGTAAGGACAGTAAGCCTGGCTGGTCCACACCGAACTGGAGGAACTGGTGGCAGCACGCGTCCTCAGCTGGTGCAGCTTCCCACAGAGCCGAAGAGCAGGACTACCCGTACGACAGTGACACAGAGGACAGCAACTTCCTGAAGCCACTTACGGACTGGGAGCGCCGCGGGGGTGGTGGAAAAGTACACACTGAGTATGGTGAGTGTTCCACTGTCCTCTGGCTCTCCAACACACCTGCTGTTCTTTTTGCACGCATGTAACAGGAGGCTGCCTTCTGAGACCGCCTCTGTTTCACTCAGGATCAATATTGGTTTCAGTTGAACTCGGCTTTTTAATATAGCTTTAGCACTCGAGCTTTATTGGTGAGTCAATGTGTTCCTTTAGGTTGCAACTTCTGCAGTTTTCAGATGGAGGGGGGGTACAAAAAGTAACATAGGTGCACATAGAAGAATGCCAGCTTTGTGTAATGCACATTCTTTCAATGCCTCAGTGCACCTTGAGGCCTTTGTTTTTCGACCAATGAGGTAGGACCAGGGTGGCTGAGAGGACAGAGCCGCCGTCAATTCATTGCCCGTCATTTAAAAGGCTACAGATGCGTTGTGTGACTTCATCTTGAGTGTGTATGTATGTGATACTCAGCCAGCTCAGTGTCACCCTTACTTATTGACAGACACTGTGTCAATCATTAAAGCTGAGATGCAGACGTAGTCTGTTGCACCTTATCGTTGTCAGAGTTTGATTGGACTTCATGGGTAACAGGAGGCTGGAGTTGCCCAAAGTTATGAGAACAACACCCTTGAGCCAGGGGGACCTCATGTCTCTCCCTGCTGGTTTCCAGGATGTTAAGATGAAGTTTGTCATTAGCCAGTGACTCAGTGCTGGATGTTTGGCTTTGAGCCTTCATGTAACGATAACTATCTGTGGCGGATGTAAATAAGAGGGCTGCTGCCGCTATTGACATGTGGCCAGCCAGCATTAAGGGGCTGTTGTAATGTGATTTATACCAGCAAAAATCCAGAAAGTTAGATGCTTTATATGCAAACAAACACCCCCCACCCCCAACACACACGCAAGGCCTCATAACGAAGCATTGTGGAAAAACTGATGTTCTCTGAAGGGATATGCAATTTTTTTTTTTCTTTCAAGTACTGCCTCGTTGACTATGCAAACTGGAATTTAAACGGCATCTTTTCCCCAAGCTCACAGTGCACAGCAAGCAAACCTGAAAGCTTTTTCCTCATGAGCATCAAAGTTTGTCATTTTTGACTTGTGAAAAATGGTGAAGCAAACAAGAACAGTGTTACTAGTCCCAGAGGCAGATTTTGTTTTGCTTCATGTAATCATCTTGTGCGACAGAACACGTCTGTAAGATATCACATGCTCCCACCAGACACTCTAAGCTTGACGACCTTTGGGCTAATCCCCAGTAAGAGCTCTGGGAGACGTGCACTGATGTTCGTCCCTACAAACACCTACAGACGGCTGCCTGGCTGCTCGCACAAGGAACCAGCGGCTGCTTTACAAGGAAACATTAGCTGGCTTACTGGGATTGAACCCGACTGTAAAAGATGGCCCTTCAACACAGCAGGCTCACTGTCAATGGCCTGTAGCTGCTTGATGGCAGTGGACCGGCCCTGCAGGGCTGAGAGTGGGACAGGTCCACGTGCTGTGGACCGGCCCTGCAGGGCTGGGAGTGGGACAGGTCCACGTGCTGCGGACGGGGCCTACAGGGCTGGGAGTGGGACAGGTCCACGTGCTGCGGACGGGGCCTACAGGGCCGGGAGTGGGACAGGTCCACGTGCTGCGGACAGGGCCTACAGGGCCGGGAGTGGGGCAGGCCCACGTGCAGCAGACGGGGCCTGTGGAGCGAGCGTCAATCCAGAGCTGAGCGTTAGTAGTCGTCATCAATTTCCTGAGAATGGCCCTTTTGCAGGCCAGATTCATACTGCGTACACTGTATGTACGTACAGCAGGTCAGCGGTTGGAGCCCCCCCTGCCCCCAAGTGGCCTCACACGTGTAAAAGCCATTTAAACAAGCATGCTAATGACTCTGCTTTTTGGCAGCCAGCCTGGGGTCCAGGTACCAGCAACATGTGGACCCAATCAGCATAGCTTTGGAATTACTGGCAACCTGCAAACTCTCACTAAACCCCCCCCCCCACCTCTGACCCAGATTACATGGATGGCGATGGAGACTGGAGTGCGTGGTCACCATGCAGCGTCACCTGTGGCAACGGGAACCAGAAACGGAACAGGTCGTGTGGGTACGCCTGCACAGCCACTGAGTCACGCACCTGTGACGCACCTAGCTGCCCAGGTCAGTGTGTTTTTAGGGAGCGGGGACAGCGCAGCATACACAAGCACAAACACTGTGTTACACCCTTGTATCCAATGTGGAGGGTGTAATGTACTTGATAAGCTGAAGAACATGCAGACGTGTAAAACCATCCTACACACCGCTTTCAACATATAACTAAGCTAACTAAACACTTGTGATAAACTTCACAACATACTTTTATTTCCTTCTGCAGGGATTGAAGATGCCTTCAAAACTGCAGCCACAGAAGTCAGTCTGCTCGCTGGAACTGATGAGTTCAACGCTACGGAGCTCTTTGGTGTTGGTAAGATGTCGTCCTTTTAATATGAGTCCAGGATAGCACCATATAGGCCCATCTTTAAACTGGTTTTGAAAATGCTGTGCGCTCACTCAAAACAATCTCACAAAGCACTCCTCGTATTCCAACACATGGATGGAAAAACTGTTGGACAGAGAAGTGAGCAAACTTCAGTGCAGGTTCTCCAGCCTTATGTTTTCAGTCACATACCAGAAAGCAGGAACACCCCTTCACTAAGTGCGTTCATGTTGCTACATTGGCACTGTAGTCTTCGAAAGCCTTGGCCATAACTGTGATTTGATGCCTTCCAGACACAGACAGCTGTGAGAGATGGATGAACTGTAAGAGCGAATTCCTAAAGAAGTACATGCTGAAGGTGGGCAGCGACCTTCCCAACTGCCCCTGCTCCTACCCCATGGAGGTAGCATACAGCACGGCCAACATCCACGACGCCACCATGCGCAAGGACTTCCGCTGGAAGGACGCCAGTGGCCCCAAGGAGAAGCTGGACATCTACAAGCCCACTGCACGCTACTGCATCCGCTCCTCACTTACCCTGGAGTCCACCACGCTGGCTGCCCAGCACTGCTGCTACGATGACAGCATGAAGCTCATCACACGGGGAAAGGGCGCCGGCACGCCCAACCTCATCAGCACCGAGTTCTCGGCCGACCTGCATTACAAGGTGGACGTCCTTCCATGGATCATCTGCAAGGGCGACTGGAGCCGCTACAACCAGGCCCGCCCGCCAAACAATGGCCAACAGTGTAGCAACAACCCGCTGGATGAGGACTATTTCAAGCAATTCGAGGAGGCCAGGGAGTTCTGAAGCCACCAGGAAGTGACACTAGAGGGTTAGTGAGTGAGTGGGTGGGTCAGGGGATGGAAAGCACGTAGGCTGACCTAAAGGTAAAGGACAAAATATATACACACACAAAATGTGTAGAGGGCGTAACCACTTGTCTGTCATGACTACGGTATTACAAGATCCCAGGAGTTTAATGAAAATGACACCAACCTACTGGGCTCTACAGACTTAGTGTGTCTGGGAATACCTGGATGATATGACTATTCAGGCCATGCAGACGTCTCATTTTAACACCCCCCCCCCCCAAGGTGTCGCCATGGCCATGACAAAAAGATGGTAGTGCAATGTTCATTTAATATTGTTCATTTTTCAACACAAAACCGATTTTTTTGAGTCTTCTTGATTTTGAAAATTCCACGTGGATGGTGCAGAGAGACACTACGATAATGTTGGGTGGTTGTCTAAGAAGGGCAGTCCTTCACATTTTTACAGGAAGGACAGGTGGTGCTGAACAAGGACAACACAGTGACACCACTTGGTGGACACTCCAGGCATTTTGAGGGAAAAATGACATTGATCAGCTCCAGCCACCAAGAAGTCGGCACAAAACAGCCGTCTGTCCTCAGCCACAGATATGGCTCATTCACTTGAGAACTGGTGACTCCTCACATGGATGCAGAACTGCAAATAGGAAGTGTCACCTCTTGTATTCACTATCCGTCTGTCACATTGTTGCATTGGGTTCAGTGTTCATATCCCCAGCAATTTATAAGCTTTTATCTCCTACATATGAAACTTTTACAAAAATTGTCATATTTGTTCTTCCTTGTCCTTCTCATTTGGATGTAAAAAAAAAAAAAAAAAACTTTTAATTTTTGTAAAGTATTTATTAAGTTGTAGCGCCTCCCACTCTTTCAGTGTAATTATGTAGATTGATTGTAGCTGGAATGTATGCATTTGAGCATACTGAAAGACCACTGACATCAGAACATTTAAAAAATAACTTCTCATGAGCATTTAATAAAATCTGCTTTCAAACAATTGTAGCCAATTTTTCTTTTTAATGGAATAACCTTTAAAAATGTATACTACTTTGAGCAAAGTATATTACTACATTTTTGACATTTTTATACCACTCTCACAGAGTATCGGTTTTCACAAAGTAATCTGTGCAGCTAAACTATACCTCTAACAGCCCTTAAAATGATTCAGTTTTGTTTCCTTTCTAAGATATTGAAAGAACTCCTTCCAAAGTTAGCTCAGATTTGTCATTTGAGATTTGCGTCCTGGGACTCCTGACCCCCTTGCTCGCAGTGGCTGTGGTGCATTTCACACAAGGTTGCAGCTGGAACATTAGCTCATGCAATCCTGATTCATTTGTGGCCACAAAGGCCTGGGGCTGCAGGTGGGCTGGGTATTGCGCATGCAGTCAGTCAACTTCATCACAAAGGGATTACGCTGCAAAGCGAACAGAGTTTACATATTAGCAGTGCTGTTAAGAAAACACTCCCCACATTGTGACTGCTGGTTTCTCACACATTTTTTCCCCAAATGGACCTGCAGTCATCGCTGGCTCATTTTAAGGGGAATGAATTCACGCCTCATTCCCCTAATCAGGCATACAGTTGCCCTGTTTCTCTGCCCCAGTTCAGGTGGAATATCAGCTGTCCCACGTTACACTGTACATTAATGATATATGCTGACAGCTGGGGTGCAGGCAGCCAAGTTGAACTTAAACAGGTTCCACTGCGAGGCCATCGCAGCTATTTTAACAAAGCAAATTAGTTCCCCGATAAAGGATTTTTAACTCCATATGTACTCCCTTGCAGGAGAATTAACTCTATGTCTCATTGAAAGCAGACAGTAGGATTCCTGTAAAATGTTGAGTGATTTACAAGCACAACTACACTTTGAGTTTCAAATCCCAAGGAAACCAAATATTTTTCAGGTACTAAAGTACGTAAAGAATTCCACTGGCATCAGTGTGATTGGGATTTAAAGTGTGTGTGTGCTGGGACTAAGATTATACATTCCAGTGTGCATAAACAGTATATTAGTCTTCATTTAATCAGACAGCCCACATACTGTAGGTGATCTTCGGTTTTACACTTTACACAACTATATTTTCACTAAATCAAAACATCAAAAGTACAACACCACTGAGTCTTTCTCATCTGGTATCTGAAAATGTAGCCTTCAAAAGGTCCAGTTATTTTCAATTTACTATCACTGTAAAGTAGGCTACTGTGGTGGGTTGGCGCCCTGCCCTGGGTGTCCCCTGCCCTGCGCCCTATCTGTTCTGGGATGGGCTCCAGGCTTCCCCGCAACCCTTAACAGGGTGAAGCGGTATAGAAGATGACTGACTGACCTGCAGGCTCCCGTGGTTGCCCAGGTTTTGAAGACTTCCAGTTCCTTCCATGCCAACCCTCTGAGAAAGAGTTTGGATTTGAGTAGAGGTGGGGAAGGTAACAGAAACAGATTCCCCCTCTCAAAATGACCCAGTAGTCCAAACTCTTATGGTTGTAGATGTGCAACACGAGGGCCCTTCAAGGTAGCCCAGCATTCTCTGCTGTGTGTATGCATGTGCACTCACACGTGCCCACATGTATGGTGCCCGCAGCATCATGGGGCCAGACCCATGTCCTCTGGCGGTGAACATATGTGGCAGGCTGTTTTTAGACTGTCACTCTGCCACTGTATGGGTGGTGTAGCACGTTTCAGGAAGTGTCTGCCCGCAGCGCCACCAGGCCCTTGCTGCACGGGAGGCATAATTAAAAGGCTGCTTAGCATACTCTAAACTGGAGGAGCTGACCCAGCCCACCCTCTGCACTCCTAGTGGTCAAGGATGCCAGCAAGCAGAGGGGTCCAGACAAGACGCAAAGGTGGGTAGTCAGGGGTTAAAGACACACTCCAGGGGCACAGCTGAATAAACAGGTCAAGTAGGTGCCAAGCTCTTCAAAAGGCATGGATCCGTCTGCAGACCTCCCCCCAGCATCATACTCACGAGCCACAGGCCTCTACTGAGAATCTGAGCCTCCAGGTGCCATTAGGGTCATCCCTATTGGGCCACGGGCTAAGTCCCAGGTCTGACGATATTCCAAATGTATCATCCCATAATGCACTCTCTTTGTGAATTACTAGAAATGTAAGCAGTAGGTCTCTCTCTTAAACACTGATAGAAAGAAAGAAAAAAAAAAAAGGTTAAGCAATCGATTTGAAAAATATTTCTCAGGACAGTTCTATATTCAGGGGCTCAGCAGCAATCCCATGAGGAAGAGGTAGCTTTCGGAGGGCTGCAGAGAGGTTCGTCTGCACCGGTGCAGCTGTGCAGGGTTGAGCAGGCAGACCAGGATTTTAATGCAGGCTGTAATTACAGACTGCGGGCGAGACTGAGGGCTGCAGCACACAGAGTTGCATGGGGGAATTTTAAACCTCGTCTCGGAGGACAGCCTGGCCTGTGAGTAAGCATACAAGGAAAGTGGGGGGGGGGGGTCCATGCAAAAGTAAGCAGCAGTGAGTCTATACACAGCATAACATCGCCTTCTGTGACAAAAGAAAAAAAAAAAAAAAAAAAAAAAAAGACAAAGAAAGACAGGCATACCCCCACCCCCCCAGGGTGGTAGTGGGGGGGGGGGGTGTTGATGGGTGGACAGCCTGAAAGAGCCGTGCCGCTGTGATTTACTCTGACAGGAGCATGAGGCATCTGAGGATGGTTGGCAATGCAGGCTGGGACCTCTGCCTTTGATGTTTTTTTCTATCCGCCCGATGTCTGGTTCACATTTAGGGTCATGGTGAGCAAAAAGCACCTTGAATGGAGTGGGCACCCTCATCCTGTTATAAAAACATACAACAGCTCTCACAGCTGAGAAAGGCCCACTGGCATGGTGAGCCAGAGAAACCTCTTTGAGCTGCCGTTGGACACCAACGGATTTCTGAGGCACTGGCGATGGGCTGCCAGGAAGAGAACAAGCATAAGACCACAGGTAGGCATAAAGACGAGCCTGATGCAGCCCGCAAAGCCAACCCTGGCCGAACAATTCCGTCACACTTGGCCCCCGCCCATATCAACCATCGTTTGCACAACAAGACGGGTTGCAGGAAGTCGACGCCGGAAAAGACACAGCCGCTTGGGCTGTTGCGCGGGCATGATGATTCGACCGGGTGACAGGCTGGCATCCTCAGCCTGCGCAGATGCGTATATTTATCTGCAGAAACATCTCTATCGCATTCCTGGGAGACAGGGAGGTGGCCCAGGTCCAGACCCAGCAGGTGGCCAAGCAGAGGGAACCACACTGCCGTGATTGTTAAAAATAAAAGCACTAATCTTTCAGTAGTTCCTCTCTTCCATGGACTTGACACTAAGGTGAGTACAGCTGAAGTTTAGAACCTATACGACACTTACACCGCCAGACCTGAAACTGGACGTAGCAGAAACATCTATGAACAAAAAACCCGCCAAACCATCACATTGTTTTTCTTTAAACTTGAACGAAAACAGACGTATCAGCACTAAACAGCTAACAAAAATACCTCACGAATGCGTTCCATGTTTCTTCAGATAAACACAAAACAGGCTGTAGCAACTGAACCTCACCTGTGACGGAGACGAAATGCTGTGTACCACAATTAAGCCACAACACACAGCGGTTCAGGTCACATGGAACAGTGTGTCTGACTGCGTAGAAGAGTGCAGAAAGTTCGCAGGAGTCGGGGGGGAAAAAAAAAAAAAAAAAAATCACTCAACATGGTAGAAGAGGAACAAAACCCTCCAGGACCAACAGCTAAGCTACTATAACCTCTCCTTTATCTATAATTTGACATCAGACTAAACCATTTGTATACGCTCCCATTTTAGCTTTCCTGGAAAGACCTATGGTTATTGTCCAGTGCCCGTTTCTAAACTATAAATCTCAGGCAACCCACAGTTAAGATTATACCATGTGTGGAACTGAGATACACAGAATGATATACAAAAACACTTAAGCCTCACAAAATGCTACACAACTAGCTAATGGTCACATATTAAACTCACTTTTCGCTTTAGCTTCTCGCATTAGTGTGTAAAAAAAAAATAAAAAATCCAACATAAAAAAAATACATTTGGATTACATAATCATATCTGTTGTGCAGGAGATATTATAAAATACATAATTACCAAATAAATAAAGCCACACGACAGTATATTTACTGAATTTATTTAGAGATGCAGTAAGAGATTAGTACAAATCTGCATTTGAAATAATCGTCTTTAAATCCTGTTTAACACCAATTTCAAGTAATAGTGCATAAAGCCGCATACATCAAGTTATTCAAAGCAAATCAGGTTTATAACATTAAAATGCAACACAAACGTCTCCATTATTGACCTTAAAATATACGTGTCTCTATATTTAAACAAGTTATCCCAGAGAAAACGCCTAGAGCATCAATTATCTCCCTTCACTTAATGCGTTTCATACACGCGTGTAACAGCACCAGTTGATACGCATAAATACAGCATGTAGCTTATTTTGTATAGTCTTTCATGTTACAAAATCAGGCCTCTTCAATTTTAACAATACAAATATATACTGTGTCCTTTATCAAGTTGGTAACAGTCTGGTTTGGAAAGCAGCGCCCGCAAGAAATCGTGTGACATCACCTGAGCCTTTCCGTGCCCTGGGTCTGCCCGCTCAGCAAACCCACACACCTGCACCCACAGGTGTGCCAAAGTGCTTCATGTTTTCCGTACATCGCTTAGTGCGACGCAGCTTGAGAGATTAAACCTTTACCTAGCACAAATGTTACCGGTTCCAGTCGGAGGGCAGAGTTTTTCAACACCCGGAAAATGGGAAAAATCATATATAGAAAGTCATATATGTAGCTAAGACATGTAATCAGAACTTCCATGTACAGTATTTTAAACCTTACACTGATTGATAGGTCTAAATAAGACAAGGAGGAATGGATAATTACTATAATCTGTTCAATGGCATTTCCTACATTTGAGCATTATATACGCCTAGGCAGGAGGCAGACACACGTGCGCACGCGCGCACACACCCGTAGACAACCACACTCTCCCCTGCTAAGATTCTGAAATGAAAACATGCCAATTAATCTTCCTTTGAACACATTTAAACGTAAATAGCAAAGGAACTTGCTGACCTTTGGGCTCGAAAAACTCCTGCAGAAAGACCTACGGCTAGGTCACCCTGCTCATGCACAAAACAATATTTACAACAGCCACGTTCACAAATAAAAAGTGACATCTGATTAAATATCATTCAAAACAATATGCCTATCCACCCTGTTTGAAGACATTAGCTTATATAGAACTGCATGTGCATTACCGTTTTTTTTTCCCCATGGGTAAACAAAGAGCAGATCTCTCATTAGGCAGAGACCTGGGTTTGGGTGATGGCAGTGATGGAGGGGGTGAAACCTCAGCCAGTGTAGAACGTATGTCAGAAACACAGAACAGAGGAGCTCTACAGTGCATGAAGGACTAGCTCAACATATGCGTTCATAACACACACGGCCCACACACACACACGCCCCACACACACACACGCCACACACACACACACGCCACACACACACACACGCCACACACACACACACGCCACACACACACACGCCACACACACAGCCCCCCAGCCACTCTGTTACCTGACAAAACAGCTAATGTTTATTACTGCTGAGGAAATAAACTAGGTGGAGGACTCCGGCAGGGCAGCACCCGTGCTGCTGAAGGACGAAGGGGTATGCTTAGTCCACTGAGTTGCCTAGGCGGCACACCCCGCCCTCAATGGCCAGTGATTGGCCAGCCACAGCTCCAGGGGGAAGCCTTGAAATGTGGGTCTGTTGGGGGAGAAAATAAAATTAAGATGCACTCTTACACTTGCACATAAAGAGGGACTGGTCTGTTGAGGAACACTGGAAAAAGGAAGAAAAGAGGGGAAAGAAGTTCAAACGCTACGCAATTAGGAACCCCCACCACCCCCCGCTTACACACACACACACACACACACACATTCCGAGCCAAAGCTAGAGTAAATAAAAAGCAGGGATGTCACTTAAGGCTCATCTCTGACTGAACACATTTGGTCACCTCTTAGACCTGTGAGACAACAGCACAGTCCAGGAAACGTTCAGAAAAAGTGACAGGCATGACACACCCCATGTTCAGGGCTAAGGGGGCACGGTGACAACTAAGCCACTGACCCAAAAAGACAGATGCCCGGTTGAAATTCACACCTTAGTGTAAATCACTCAATATGCACATGGACAGTAATGGTAAAAAACCAGCCTTGTCACACACCACAATTTAATTAGTTTCACTTTAATGTGTTTTCCAAAGACTTCCCAACTTCTCTATGAAATACAAAAAAGAACCTTATGTACAAACTGAAAACAATTCCCTAACCTTGAGAGCTTATGGGTATAAGATGCTTCTTATTAAAAGCGTACTGTCAACACCAGAGAAAATCCTGTATTTCTGTAAAGACGTCAATCTCTGATGAATAAAGTTTTGCGCTGACCTACCTAAAGATAGTTAACATTCACATCGCATGAACCCTTTTGGTCTTAAAAATGTTTAAACAGGAAGTGTGTTGTTTGGGTGTTGATCAGGAAAGGTGTACAGCGAAGTTTGTAAATAGCCACAGCTGCAATTAACATCCACACGGCACGAGGAATTCATACAACAGCGGCACAGAAAGATCCCTCTGCACCGTCCTCTGTGGTATGCAAACAGCAAGGAGGAGAAAAAGGTGGTGGTGGGGGACAAGTATAAATGTTTCTGATCTGATTTATTTAATCAAAATGAGGTCAGTCCAGAACCAAAAAAGGGCTGAATTAAGGCAAACCCGAAGGGGGCTGCTGGATGCATGCGGGAGGCCCGCTCAGCCCGGCAGACCCATAGCTGAAGTACCCCTGGATCTGTTTGTCCAGGGCGTGAGGCGGCTGCCAAACACAACACACTCAGCTCTAACTGGTACACAACTGATGAGGAACAGGTGCTTCGAAGCTATGCTGGGCGCTACGCTTTCTATTTTTACGCGGTTGTTGCAGTTCACCATGAGCCACACTTTAGAAGTCACAATGCCTCATTAAATCTTTTCAACATCGCTGTCTTCCTATAAAAAATAAATAACCAACCAGCCTACTTCATCATCAAACTGTCTACAGGAGGCACAAGTGGCACTCGAAAAAAAAGTTCATCATAGCTGACAGCCACGTCAAACCCAACTGCGGGTTGAGGCAAAGTTCAACCCCCCCCCTCCCCAAGAGTACAGAACAGAAGAGTGAGATGTGTGATGGATTAGAAAATGGACGCTCATCCGAGGCCTCTACCAACAGGACATATGCACACTCAGTGACTCGGTTATCATGTACACCAGATGGATCCTCATGGCTGTCAAAACTTTTTTTTTTTTTTTTTTTTTGGAGTTCTGTTCTGTATTACAATTTAAGCAAAACGTGTTTTCCTTAGTTTGGTTTTACTGGTCTAACAGTTAAAAATAAAATAAATGAAAGTTCTTACACAGATATGTGTTTAAGAGCAGAAAACCACATGTACACCACAATGGCAAGGATAACTATAAATAGCCCCTTGGCACTGTTGCCAGTTGTACTGTGGTTTTACAATGTATTTGCTCATAGTGATCACAGTAATAGAAACAAAACAAAACGTGCTATAAAAACTATTAGTCATCCAACACACAGGTTTCAGACCAGGATCACACATGGTCACCTCCTGGGTCTAGCTGTTCTCCTGCCCACCTTGAAAAAACTATCACAGAGCAAACCTCAGAACAGAGGTTAGGGTACAGGTTAGCAACTCTTGAGATCCAAAGATGAACATTCTTCCAGTAGCAAAGTCAGTGCAATTCTGTGCAATCTTAGATGAGGATATTTACCTGATCTGGCAATGAAGTGACCGCCCCACCCACTTCCGGTATGCATAAGCTTAGCACATGGTCAACCAGTAATGGAACCAGGAAAAGACAAATTGGGCAATTACTGTGGCAATCAGGCTCTGTTTCAGGCAAAGACAAAAATAAAAGTTCCCCTCCAACAAGCTTAAAAAATGACTGATTTCTCTCAAAAGCTAATGAAAAACCATAGGAAGCTTAGAAGACAAGAAATGGTGGCGAGGTACTGTACTGGGATATAAACTAGTCAGGATACCTGATCTACAATATGTCATGTTGGCAGTATGTACACAAAAACACGTACTTCCTCGCAAGAGAAACTCACTGAGTTTACACAGTCGAGGGAGAGCCTTGTCCCTGGTTCCATCTTTGCTGTGTGTACCAGAGCTCCCTGCACATTGCAGCCTGGCTGAGGACCACAGCACCTAGGTGTGAATACTGGAGGTGCTGTTGTGGGGTGAATTTTGGCAGCTGCTCTGTCAGTCCAACACTCCCACTGGCCAGCTGCCTCTTCAAGTTACAACATTTCTTTATTTGAGGGCCGAATTAAGATCCCCATTGCAGAGGAAAACAAGCAAACTGCAGCAAGAACACGGCAACGTGCCTTCACACACAGGACTGTTTTTAGCGTTGCTCTCCTCACCGCAGGTGGGAAAGTGTGTCTGGGCTACCCTGCTGAAAACTCCAATGACTTGCGGCTTTTCTACAAAAAGACCTAGACTACAGATGTATGATGTATGGACATCAATTACTTGAGGTCACACAAATGTATTCATACATCTGAGGAAATGTTGTCCTTAAAACTACTTATAATCAAATCAGTTTTTTGGATAAGTAGTTAATTATCACTTCAGTAACCTGTCTAATCATTTAAAATAACTAGCTTCACCAGTATAAACATCAACAAGAACCCGTTGTCCCAGCATTTGCTCTTCAGTCCTTGGCAGATGACTGAGACTAACATGAAAGGCCCTGTGTAAGTGACACAGAGCTCTGCAGTCACTCTACCACTGAGAGTACTTAGTACTTCACAATGATGGGCAAGTGGAAAAAATAAAATGGGGGGTGTGGTGAAATTAAAGAGCGAGGGCACATCTGGCTCTCCTTATACCCTACATGAACGCAAGTGCACAGATAGAAAATAGGTGAAAGACAAGGGGCCAACAAGGGTAATGCTGTGGACAGCAGCTCTGGAGACGCAAAAGATTTGAGCACAGGGTGACAAGTGGATCAAAAGTCAAGAAGGGTGACAACAGCAGCCGGAAAATAAAGGTGCCATTCATTAGACCCATGCGATTTCAAATAACAGTAGGAAAATTGGTGCTGAGGGGCTAAAGGACATAGACAAGGTGTCGTTTCTTGACAAAGAAACACAACCACTCAAAAGCACCATACGTCAAGGTTTGATCCACCGCAGACACGCATAAAAAAAATTCAGAGCCTCGCACATCTGGGCAAGTTCAAGGTTTCAAAGGCAGGTGAATAAACGGAGGTGGGGGGGGGGGGCACACCCAGCCCCAACAGTCTCCACTTTCACTGCGGAGGAAGATTTACAACAGCCTGGCCTGGCCTTTCTCAAGGCTTCTCACCTGACCTTAGCTGCCCCCCCCCATTTCTGGTGCGTTTGATCCAACATCATTCTCCTCATTGGCCATGGTGAAGAGCGTTGGTAGACCTGGCATCTGGCTACAAGGTAAAAACAGCAGAGGAGGGATGGGGAGAGGCAAGGGCATGCCCTCAGCTGCATTTTATCCCACCAGATCCAACCGCCAGCTTAGTTCAACACCCAGCCCCCTCCCAAAGCTGAACAACCAGGTGGATAAGTTCCCCAGGGACAAAAATTCAGTAGCCATGCTTAATGTCAGAAGGGCAAACAGCTGTGAGTAATATTTACAGGCTCACAATACCCCCACAAACATTTTGACAGCCACACATGGACCAATGTCACTAGCAGGTGACCACAGTCCCTCCATTTGGTAATTCTGACTCATGCAGGCCCACAACTGGGCTTTTCCAGCCCTGGCAACCATGAGTATCCAAAAGCCCCTTGGTATGAGAGCATCTCACAGCAGCAGGCCAGACACACTAATAAGGGCTGCAGGCTGACGCGGAGTTCCGCAATAACTGCGATTAATTGGCCTCATAATTCCAGGTCCAGCGGCAGAGCTGTTAAAAGAAATTTACAAGGTTAACTTGTGTGGGTTTGCCAGGGTTAATTTTCCCCAAGATGTTCCTACTTTGCATTGTCATACTTGCAGAAATGTAGGAGGGTAGGTAGGCAGGTAACATGGAGACTAAATATTTTGATCACTTCCCAGCTGCCATTGAAAGGGGGTGGGGTAGGGGGAGAGCAACTGCAAAGCATCGTGGTAACAGGTTGGTACACTTCACCTCGACAGCAGCGGTTCGTCTGTCTTTTTTCTTAACTTCTGAAGTTAGTGAGCTGCACGCTGGCTGGCACAGGGATCACAGGATCAGAAAGGGGGCACGCCCTGACTTCAGCGTCCTTATCACAGTGGAACGAGCCGGTGAGAGGCGTGCCGAGCACAGGCAGCAAGACGACAGGAGGAATGACAGGAATCCCTGCAGAACAGCCACGCTGCTCCTTGGCCACCTTGTTGCCCTTTGATGGAGGCGAAATTATACCATGGTTCCCGAGTGGAATTTGTGTCACTGCAATCAGGGATGCGACTGTCTTCAAGGCACTACAATTTTTTTTTTTTTTTCTCTGGGGGGATTCCACTGGGGTCCCAGTTTCCAACTGGGGGAAGTTAGGAGAAGGCAGAAAAGCGAGTTTCGGTGATGTTCAGTGAGGCATCATTGAGCTGACACACACATGGAACCCACACGATGTAGGAAGAGGCTGGACTGCTGAGAGGGGGAGGGAGATGACTGCTGCGTTCAAATTACAGAGAGAAGCACCCGTTTGATGTCAGCTGAGGAAAAACATACTTCACTAAAAAGATAAAAACAGGGAACCATTTCCAAAAAATATGGGAAAATTCAAGCAAAGCAGCAATAACAAAAATAACACAATGAAGTGAAGAACAGACTGTCCCAGTGAAGTGTGTCCCAAAAAGCAGAAAACCACAGCATCGGTAATGTTGTGAAAGCGTCGGCGGCAACAGCGCCGTGTCGGCCCGGCCCCACCCACCTGCGGAGCAATGTGACCACACTACTGCCCGTGCCACAGAAGAGAGGACCTACTGGTGCAGGGACCCTGCCGGCACAGGCGTCTCTGGAAAGCATTTGCGGTGTGGCCTTGAGCTCAAAGCTGGCGGGGCAAGGGAGATAAGCCCCCCTGAAGGACAGTCAAAAGCACCACTTTGAAAGGGAAGCGGGAGCAGCAGCTGCGTCCATCAGACTGGCAGCAGTGCAGACAATGCGAGCCAGATGTCCTGCAACCCGAAGCAGCCCACGCAAGTGTGGCATTGCAGCTTGTCAGGTCGCTCCCATCAACAGCCTCCGCTCTCTCTCTCCATCAGAGCTGCAGATGGGGTGAAACAGGACTACATAGGAGGCAGCAGTTAAGAAGCTCTACTAATGGGGAGTTTATAGGTTCCAGTCCCAAGGGCCTGTCTCCTTTCCCAAGTGTTAAACAGGTTTCACACAAAAGCAACTGCTAAGCTTAATGAACAAAGTAAGCAACTTAGTGGCTACAATGATAAAAGGAGCCATTTCATTGAATGCCACCATACTCTTCCATATGTTCTTCTACACCGAGTGCAGTGATTGTGACGTCTGGAAGGCTGAATCCCACAACGCAGCTCAGAACAGAAGTGGACCCCTGCTCACACTGGACATGGAAGCTATGGGTACAGCTTGTTCCAGATACACCAGCACCTCCATGGGAAACCAGGGAACAGGAAGG
This sequence comes from Chitala chitala, assembly GCA_025773905.1. Classification (NCBI taxonomy): domain Eukaryota; kingdom Metazoa; phylum Chordata; class Actinopteri; order Osteoglossiformes; family Notopteridae; genus Chitala; species Chitala chitala. The sequence goes on along the minus strand of JABJVR010047317.1, from coordinate 6,100 downwards.
CAGTGTGTGTGTGTGTGTGTGTGTGTGCGCTGTCCTTTACTCCTGTACACCTTGTTAATGTTTCCCATCCCCCGGTCTCCTTGTTCTCCTTATACCGATCCAAGCAATATCACTGATTTTAATGAAATTTGTATAGAGTTGTGAATCTGCCAAACACAATATGACATTAAAAGAAATTTTAAGAAGAGAGAAAACTAAAGCAGAAGATGTATTTAAAAAAAAAAAAAAAAAAAAAAAAAAAAAAAAAAAAAAAAAAAGTTATAATGGGTCATATTTTCTTTCAGCCCAAATTAAGGTCTTCAAGCAAGAATTTCACAGTACTGACAAAATGAGATGCCCTTTAATAACAGCCCACAGTCTTTGTACAATTCAACACGTCTTCATGAGCTACATGATCCTCTGGCATCTCTTACATGTTGAGCAAAACATGTAACCATATAAACATGGCAAGTTTAACATGTTTCAGCAATGTTCAGCCACGCCATGCTTACTCTGTCTGTAAAAAAAGATTCCCTGTTGGACTGTTCTCCTGTCAGTGGGTTAAAAAAAAAAAAAAAAAAAAAAAAAAAAAAAAACCTAATGGAAATGTCCCTAAAAATTCCTGAGGACAACATGGTTATTTGTTGGGTGGGGATGTGAATTTTAACTAAAGTAATAAAACACTTTAGAGCTGCCAGCCCACACCAATCCTATTCAACCAGCCTTCAGACACCACACACACGCTATCGCCACTGGTTTGGGTTCGAGCACCTTTGAAAGCCAAGAGCCTTGCAATACGTGTAATATGTTCACCAGGAATATTCACAAAACAAAGTGCTGCCCCCTGTTCAGAGTGACTCTTCCCCTGCCATTCATACTCCTGCTCTACCCTAAAAGGCATAAAAACACTCTTTAACTACCTGCAGGTCTTAAAAAAAGTACCAGACCTTTTTTTTTTTAACAAACTAATTTGTTTCTCCTGTCATATTTTTCTAATAAACTGTTATAAATTCTGGAAATTTTCATGTAAAACAACTTTTAACAAGGCCTGCAGCTTGTCTATGACTCAAACCGCAGATTACAATAAAGAGAAATTATGTTCATACAAGAATATATAACTGAACCTTAATTATGAAAAACATGTCAAATAACATTGCCTTTAGCAGTCTTTACTGAAATAAACTTCCCATTATAATTTAAACAATGTGTCAGACCTTTTGAAACTATTTTCAGTTTATTTAGATACCTTTCTTGTGTTTGGCATTTAAAAAACATGAAAACCTTGCAAGGGAATAAGTCAAAGGATTTGGACATTAGTGCTAATGTCAAAAACAATTCTTCACTTGTGTGGTACGCTGTCCAATGGCTATAAGTGGTCAGATGTGACTTCAGATTAAGTTCTTTAGCAAGCCAGTCTAAGCACTCTCGTGTCAAGAGACTTGAAGTGTTTAATCTTGGGGGATTAACATTGATACATTTGCTGAGGGAACACCGTTTGCTGAATGAATTTCACTGTTAATTATCTTACAATTTAAAAAGTTTATTATACTAATTGGCTTATTGTTCAGACACATGCATACATAGATACAATAATCCTCTAGTATTTCCTTAACCAGCACATAAATGACAGAGAGAAAGTGAGACACACCCATCCAGCACAGTACTTAGCAGTTCACCGTCACCTTGGCTGTGCTGTCCTGACCTATCATGCAGCACATGCACGCCTGGCCAAGATAGGGAGTCAGCAGAACTCTCACGAGGGACTCACTTTCCTTTGGTATCTTGGACACACGTAGACACGTGCAATTGACCAACCTTCACTGGGAATCTCATGAAGGACTCACCTTGGCTTTGCCGTCCTGGGCTGACATGTAGCCGACACACATGCTCTCTGTGGTGTGGCTCCAGAGGAACTCCACTGCCAAAGCAAAAGGACACACTGCTTACACACAAAGCTCATGATACGCTTTCAGTTCTGCAGAAGCTCACGTATAACTCATGAAACAGGCCCAGTGCTCTGCATCTTTCACTGCTAGCCTCCTTTTTTAAAGTAACACAGAGAACATTCCAGAAACTGTTCAGTAAAGTGATAAAACCAGAGAAAGTTAACAACTCCTAGCTTATGAGTGCATTTCCTGTGAAAATAAGTAGCATTCCAACAAACGGCAGGAAATGGTAGGTAGGGGTCAATCTCAAAGCACCCGTTTGCTGAAAGCTCAAGAGCTTTTGTTCGCCCATGTCTGGCAACACTAAGCACATGTATAATAATCTAAATATTAAAATTCCTTTTGTCAATTTTTTTTGACTCCTGCAGTACATACTACTTGCTGTGGTGTTCCATCCATCCATTTGCTATACCATCCATCCATCATTCTCTATACTACTTATCCAATTCAGGGTCGCAGGAAGCCTGGAGCCAATCCCAGGGTGCACAGGGTGCAGGGCAAGGGACAACCTGGGTGGGGCACCAACTCACCACAGGGCACATACACACAAGTGCACACTACAGGCACTTTGCAAACACAAAATCAACCTAACCTGCATGTCTTTGGACCGTGGGAGGAAACCAGAGAACCCGGAAAAAACCCACCAAACACAGGGAGAACATGCAAAGTCCACGCACACAGACCTGAGGCGCTAATCCAGCCCCAGGCCTGGAGGGGTGAGGCAACAGTGCGAATCACCACACCACCGTGCCCCCAATGCTGTGGTGTTATAAAATAATATTCAGGTTTTGTAAAATAAAAATGAAATACTTTTCCTTTAATACACTGGGACACAAGGCAAAAGGCAGCTCAAGGTTTAAACTCACTTTTAGGACACTTATTATTAACATTGGCTTTGTGATTTTGGCTAACAGGTTCATAAAAAAAATTAATAAATAAACACACAACAACAACAACAACAACAACAACAACAATTTGGAACAGACATACAGGGTGAAAAGAAAAAGAAAAAGAAAAACGGATCTAATGACTCAAATGTAGTCAGAATTTGTGGTTCAAGGACTTGTAAGATCAGGTCCCCAAAGGCAACGCCTACATTTATAGGTTGGTTTCAGAGCAGTGAACTTTGGGCGTGTATTGAGACAACTGAGGCTTGGATTTCGGAAGAGCAGCATTAGTTTGTATGGTGTGACTCTACCGTCACTGATGGTAAATACCCAGTGTTTTATGGATAACTTCTGTTCATCTGAGCAGGGTCTGCAAGTACAGCCCCGGTGCTCATGTTAAGCCGCCAGTGTGCACCAGGTTTGAACCAGTGCTGGGAACATACTCATGCCTTCTGGGCGTCAACCAAAGCAACATCTCTTACCAAAGCAGCCTCTCAGATTTGATCTCAGAGCTTAGTCCTATTTTGCTTGCAGGGGGGTTGAGTCACCATTACTGCAAATTCACACAGGGCCCAAAGAAGGCAAGCTAATCAGGGTAAACTGTGAACATTGACAGGTGAGCAGGTCAGCTCACCTCTATGGTGTGATGCTGCACTGACACATGGGCCCAGCCTGGACCGGACCTCCTCACCTAGCAGGGCCTGAAAGTCCTGGGTGGACTGGGGATCCGTGCATCTGCAGCATCGCACAACAATGACACCCCCGAGAACACAGTCCTCACTGGTCAGGAAGGGTGAGCCTGTGAACACAAAGCCACATTAACCAAAGATTCTTCTCAAAGCAACCCTCCAGTTTTTCAACAATTTGACTTCTGTTTGGGACTGTCAACAAACGCACGCATTTATTTAAAAAACAAGCTAATTTTCATTTTGCACATTTCAAAACAGAGTTGTCACAAGGAACATAAAAATATTGGGTAATAAGATGAATACACATGGAGTATGGAGAAAAGGCCTGTGGCCACAAGCGTGTAACATATCGTTAAAACGTTGCTGCATTCAGGTTGAGCACCACCCATTCTCCCATGCCCTGGAGACCACGCTCAGGTTGAGCACCACCCATTCTCCCATGCCCTGGAGACCACGCTCAGGTTGAGCACCACCCATTCTCCCATGTCCTGGAGTCTGTGTTCAGGTTGAGTATAATTTTTTTTTTCTTCCTTTCTCAGAAGTTGGAATTTTTACATGGCAAAAACACTGCCATTATTTGTGACTGTCTGTGGGAAAACCCAACCATCCATCTATCCATCCATCCATTTTCTATGCCGCTTGTTCCTGGTGAGGGATGCGGGGAAGCATGAAGCCCAACCCAGAGCACATAGGGCGCAGGGCAGGGAACACGCAGGGCAAGGCGCCAACCCACCACAGGGCACACACACACACTATGGGCAATTTGGACACACCAATCAACCTAACCTGCATGACTTTGGACTGTGGGAGGAAACCAGAGAACTCAACCCATCAAGTACAGAGAGAACATGCAAACTCCACACACACTGACCCAAGGCAGAAATCAAACCCCAGGCCTGGAGGTGCGAGGCGACAGTGCTAACCACCACGCCACCATACCGCCAGAAAACCCAACCAAACTGACTCAAATATAATATCTTTTAATATATTCTGATTCAGTAAGAAATAATATTTCTTCAGGAATCAGTCTTTTTTGTGAATTTGTGTTGCGTTGGCTGGGTTTTCCCATAGACAGTCAAATTTTTCATGGCTAACCGCTTTACAGAGGTGAAGCACAGCTGGCAATACTGTAGGCTGGCACATGGTACCCGGGCAGAAACTCACTCCTCTGGGTGTATATACACGCACACGTGTGTACACGCATGCACACACACAAAAAAACCCCTAGTAGATTGTACCAATTTATGAAAATTAAGGAAATTTACTCTGGGCAACAGACCAACTCCCAGAACAGAGGTTCAGCACTGATAGTACACACCACATGCTTTACTTTCAGAAGTGTCTGGCGTTACAAACGATGGACAGAAATGTGAGCCACCTCCACAATGCTGGCATACTACTCACCATGGCCTGTGCCATCTTTGGGAGCTGAAATGTAGTGGAGTTTATTGTGCTAAATTTAAAGTTTTATGGGGAATTTAATGTACTGCAAAACCTATACATTATCTTTACATTTCCTGGCCAAACCAAACAACTGCAAACAATTATTCTTTCTGGAGCCTTCATTTTACCGGCTGAATGACAAATAAACTCAATGTCATTTATAATGGCTTGGAGTTTAGTGAGTAACAGGTTAATGACAATTGCAGGAATAATTTAATCTATTTTCACATCATGCATGTACCTCAACGAGGAAGCAAAGGCAATATTTACAAGAAACATGCAGAACAGGTAAATTACTCTGCTAGCTTATCAGAACCCAAGAGCAGAACTCAGAGAGGCTTAGATCTTTTGAAGCAATGCATTCTGAAACCGAACACAAAAATGACAGCAGGCAGTTGTACATGACTGTAGAGGGTTGATAGGGGTAGTGGGGTAAACATGCTGTATGTTGGTAAATAATCAGCAAAGCCTTGTGGGTCTCACAGCTCTGGAGCTACTGCACCTTCGCTATGAGGCCTCATGCGAGTAGCTCTGAAACATATCTAACTATTTAGCCAAACAGATACGAAAGGAAAAGAAAAGCTTCTTTCCCGTTGTTCTCCATCTCGCCTGCCGCTGCCTTGCGTGGCACGATTTATGCGATTTTTAACCGTGTTCCCGGAAACCTCTTTAAAATATTTTTTTCCTAAATACCGCCATAAAGTTGAGCATGAACATGGAATATGAGCTTTTGATTTTGCTCACAAAAGCATGGAAAATGTGCCAGATTTAATAGTTTGGTTAATTCTGGTTATGTAAAAAAGCTTGCAGTAAATGTGGTGCGCAGAATGCTACAAAACTCCAAGTTTCTTAAATAAACAAAGATCTAAAATTCATTTTAAAAAAATCCTATTGTGCACTAAACTTCATACATGCATGCATATGCATTCAAGTTAACACAGCACTTGGTTAATATGAAGAAACCGCTAAGACTTGTGTATCCTCCTTTTAAAAAAAAAAAAAGGTTGTTGTGGTCAGTAAAAGACAAGTTGTTCTGACTGGTGTCTGGCAGTGAAAAACAGCCCAGATTTATGAAGCATTTCTCCCTTGAAGAAATGCTAGCAGTTGCCCAGAAACACAACAGTAAGACATGACAGGTTTTTTTTGGGCGGGGGGG